>CAUYPK010139696.1:0-47130 GCA_963574355.1 Loris lydekkerianus | reverse complement strand
TATGCAGCCTTAAAGAAAGATGGAGACTTTATCTCTTTCATGTATACATGGATGGAGCTGGAACATATTCTTCTTAGCAAAGTATCTCAGGAATGGAAGAAAAAGTATCCAATATACTCAGCCCTACTATGAAGCTAAATTGTAGCTTTCACATGAAGGCTATACCCAACTATACCACAAGACTATGGGGAAAGGGCCAAGGAAGGGGAAGGGAGGGTGCAGGTCAAGGTGGAGGGAGGGTAATAGGTGGGGCAACACCTACAGTGCATGTTAGAATGGGAATGGGTACAGGTGAAACTTACTAAAGGCAGAATACAAATGTCTACATACAATAACTAAAAAAATGCCATGAAGGCTACTTTGAACAGTTTGATGAGAATATTTCAGATTGTATATGAAACCAGCATATTTTACCCCTTGATTGCACTAATGTACACAGCTATGATTTAACACTAAAAAAAGAAAAAAAAAAAAAAAAATGGAAAGCCCAGCCAACTGCACCGGGAACACATTGCACTAAAAAAAAAAAAAAAGTATTTTTCAATGAGTGTATAATATTCCATTGAATTGATATACCAAATTGATTTAACTTTTCACTTATTATTGATTGCTTTCAACTTTTCATTAATCACTGTTTTAGTTGTCTTCATGAATATGCTTTTCATATTTTGTGGTTTTATTTTCTAAAGGTATTATTGCTTTTAAAAAATGATAAATATTAATTAGAAAAAGATAAGCAATGTTGAACAGTGGAGAGGAAAGGGGAAATTTGCCCTTTCCCCCTAATGTTCACTGAAAGATCAACTCACAGTTAAGACAGATTAATAAGTGTTTATTTACCAAGCACATGGTGAGAATCACGGAGTGATTATTCAATATCCCAATGAAGATGAAATGTTTTTATACCTGTCTTTTGGAGGGAAGGGGAAATGAAAAGTACAAATAATTCTGTTTAGGAGTGACAAATGATGCTAGGGAACACAAATGGATGGGTGAAACAGATTGTCTTGTAAATAGTTCTTTTTGCAAATTAAATTAACCTGAGAGGCATTACATTTAAGTGATTGAGCCAGGTCTGGTTGTATGCCTGATCTTCTTTTCTGCAATATATTGAGATAACACAGACACGAAGGAAAGTCAATTGCCTTTTGATCCTTTGATTGTGTCAGTCTGGTTAGTGCAGACAGGGTGAAATGCTCATTCCAATGCTTTTTGATCTCAAAGGTCTTTAATTCAAAATATTCTTTATGCCAAGGAGTCGTGTTTTGAAGTGAATTTCCTGTGCTTTTTCAAAAGTAAGAAGACAAAAGAAAAAATGTGGCTTGGTGCCTGTAACACAGTGATTAAAGTGCTGGCCACATACACCCAGGCTGGTGGGTTCAAACCCAGCCCAGGCCAGCTAAACAACAATGATAATTGCAACAAAAAAAATAGCTGGGTGTTGTGGTGCCTGTAGTCCCAGATACTTGGGAGGGTGAGGCAAAAAAATTGCATAATCTCAAGAGTTGGAGATTGCCGTGAGCTGTGACACCACAGCACTCTACCAAGGGTAACATAGTAAAACTCTGTCTCAAAAAAGAAAAAGAGAGTCAAAATGTCCATTCCAGATCTCATTCTCTTAGAGCTGTCATTAATATTAGGTAACACTAATCTAGATATCCTTCTAGGTCAATATGCAGATTAATGGAGATTCCTTTACATGCATACTAAATGTATAATTACCCTCATAAAATGTTCCCATGTAGTTCTAGATCCAGGGATGTCAGGTCTCCAGGGAAGAGGGATTGAGCTCAGTGATTTTCTGTGTTAGAATTGCCTTATGAGCATTTAAAAATCAGTATGGATGCTGAAGCACCTCCTTCAGAGATATTTTTTCTTTTTGCAGTTTTTGGCCAGGGCTGGGTTTGAACCTGCCACCTCTGGCATATGAGGCCAGCGCCCTACTCTGTTGAGCCACAGGTGTCACCCCTTCAGAAATTTTTAAAAAGTGAATTGGATAACTTTAAATTTTAATGCTGATATATTTTTAAAAATCTCTGTAGTAAAATGATAGTTTTGAAGGTCATGTGATGTTGAGAGAAAATTTTTATATGTCAAAATCCAGGTCTAATGAGTATGATCATTCCAGTAGGTTATGGACTAAGAAACAGTGTGTAAGTTTGAATGAAAAGGTATGCATTCTTTGTATTCTCTGACCTGACCTTTGAGACTGAATCTTATTATGAGGGAATGAACAGCTTTAGAAACAAAGTAGTGAACCCCTGAGAACATGAGACCAAGTGGGCCATATTCCTAGCAAAAGGCAGGAGAAGGCTATTCATCCCTGTAAGAACTTTATCCTTCAGCTTAGTGTTACTAGTGTTGCCTGCTCCAAGGCCATATGCTTCCAGGAGGCAGAAAAACATCTGAGCCTGGACCAACTTCAGTTCCTCATATTTCACGCTTGAAAACAGAAGATCGAGACTATTTCTGAATGTCCTGGGGAAGGGATGCAAAAGGGTTAAGGGAGCAAAGGGTCTTCTCAGGGGAGAGGGTGTGGGACCAGAGGTAAATGGTCAGAACCATGAACTCCATTCAGGGCTAGATGCCTTAATATTAGCCCTTCATCATTCAAAGGCCAGTCTCCCAGTGGCTCACTAGTCAGAGTCCAGGGTAAGGCCTAGGCCACTCTTTATAGCAAAAAGTCTTCAGAGAATTCTGAAAATTTGAAGACTTCATCTTTCTTCACTTACCCTGCTGCAAGACTTTATAAGTCATGCTTCTAATATATTAAGATTCTGGCTTACAGAATAACAAAGGGAGAAAACTACGGCCTTTAATACTTCAGCATTTACCTGGGTCATCACAGCTGGAGCACTGTTTCACGTTTCAGTCTGTTAGAGCTGAAAGGTGTAAAAGTGCTGCAAAGAACCAGGCCAATTAGCATTAATAGCAGAGATTTATTAAGGGCATCTGCAAGCAGATGGGCTGCCACCAAAAATGGCAACAGCCCCGTGTTAGGGTAATGGAGTTTTTTTGTATGTGTTTGAGTCCTGTTGGATGAACATTCTGGTGCCATTCAAGAGGTGATGCATATGCAGTTCAGGATGAGGTGGACATGCCAGACATCATTCAGTAATTTGCAAGGTGGTGTAAAAGATCAAAGGTCATCTGATGAAGGCCTTGTGAAATTTTAAAAGGTTATCTGCTAGAAATCTTCTGTAACCTGGAAGGAATATATAACAGAACCAGAAGAAGCAAGAGGAGTCCTAACCTTTGCTTAATGCATGTCTAGACCCATCGGAATTGTAGACAAAGACTAACAAGTCCTAGTCTATTCTTTACTTAATGAGTGTTTACATCCACTGGAGGTAGAGACCTTTTTTTTGAGACAGAGTCTCACTGTGTCACCTCTGGTAGAGTACTGTGGCATCACTGCTCACAGCAACCTCAATCCGGTGGGTTTAAGAGATTCTCTTGCCTCAGTCTCCCAAGTAGCTGGGATTATTTTCACCCACCTCAACACCTGGATTTTTTTTGTTACAGTTGTCATTGTTGGTTAGCAGGCCCAGGTCGAGTTTGAATCTGTCAGCCCCGGTGTATGTTGCTGGTGCCTTAACCACTGTGCTACAGACATTGGGCCTAGAGTTAGAGACTTTAATGAGTGTTTAGATCTCCTGGAGGTAGAGAAAGACTGACAGAATCTCACAGAGATAAGTGGGTTTTGGCTGTGGGACTGTGGAAGACACATTTCTCAGTCCTCAGGTTGGCAAACTCTGTCACAGAAAGAGAGTTCATTCTGTCATATGACAATCACTTGACTTTCAGGCTAGTTTCAAATCAGTACAAAGGTATGACAATTAAGTTTGCAAACTAATTCTAGAAAACGTGTTAGATACCTTATTAGTGAATATCACTATAGTCACCTTTGAAATACTCCCCTTGGGAAGCTATGCACCAATGCCAGTGCCTAGTCCACCCTTCAAAACAATTTTGGGAGTCTTTTCCTGGAATGGCCATCAAAGCTATTGTCATTTTACCCTTGATGTTCTGATTGTCATCAAAATGTCTTCCTTCCAATGTTTTCTCTATGTGCTGGTGATGACAAAGTCATTGGAGACCAGATGAGGTTAGTAACCAATGCAGTTACTTGTTTACTGGCTAAAAAGTCCTTTACAGGCAGTGCCATGTGGGCAGGTTACATTCTTGCCATGATGTAAGAACTGAGAATTTTTGGCCAAAGTTGTTCGTTAAGATTTTCCTAACTGTTTCTCTTTTGATGTTTACTAGGTCTGCTATGCTTCTCACAGCAAGCCAATGATTTTGATGCACAATTTGATAAATGTTTGCAATATTTTTGTCAGTTTTGTTCATTACTGGGTACCCTGACCTCTCTTCATCAGTGATGCTTTCTCTCCCCTCACAGAAACATTGAACCCATTAGTACACTGCATTTTCTTCATGGCATTATCCCCATAAAATTGAACTAAAATGCCCAGTTTACCAAGAAGTTTAATGTTTGTTTGCTTTCTAATTCAAGCTCTGACATTCTCATGATGGCACACAAAAACATGTAACAACAGCAAAAATAAATGTGGTCTGACCAAATTAAAAAGCTTCATGGCCAATGACACAATCAGAAGAGCAAATAGACAACCCACGTCAAGGGAGATAATATTTAAGTGCCATAATTCTGTTAAAGGCTGACAACCAGAACATACAAAGAGCTAGAGCAAATCAGCAAGAAAGAACCAAATAACCCCATTAATAAGGGGCAGAACATTGACCCATGAATGGATCAATAAATTGTGGTATATGTACACTATGGAATATTATGCAGCCTTAAAGAAAGATGGAGACTTTACCTCTTTCATGTTTACATGGATGGAGCTGGAACATATTCTTCTTAGTAAAGTATCCCAAGAATGGAAGAAAAAAGTATCCAATGTACTCAGCCCTACTATGAAACTAATTTATGGCTTTCACATGAAAGCTATAACCTAAGAATAGTGGGAAGGGGGAAAGGGAGGTGAGGGAGGGGTGTGGGGTACAGAGGGATGGGGATTGGTGAGATTAAACCTGACCTTCAATGCATCTTACAAGGGTACATGTGAAACTTAGTAAATGTGGAATGTAAATGTCTTAGCACAATAACTAAGAAAATGCCAGAAAGGCTATGTTAACCAGTGTGATGAAAATGTTTCAAACGGTCTATGAAACTAGTATATGGTGCCCCATGATCACATTAATGTACACAGCTATGACTTAATAAAAAAATATATAAAAAAATAAATAAATAAATTTATATTGTAGACCTCCAAGGAAAAGGTTCAGGTTCTGATTCTTCTCCCAATTGATTTACTCCTCCCTAAAGGTCCATTTAGTGCAGTCCCCAAATAAAAGGCAGTTTGAGAATGTCCATGGCTGAATGTCGTACAGATGATTATGCAAAATGCATTTTGCTCCTAGGCCCTGTGGGGAGTGGTGAATGATTCTGTTCCTAGAACAGCTGCTCTTGTGAGGAAAAAAAGGAGGATGAGGTCAAATATCTCCCTCAGTCTTTATACACTCTTGCAAAATAAGGATTCCCAAACTGGACCCTAGACAGACTTCCAAATATTCATAGAGATAAAACAAAATTTTTCTTCTCAAGGAAAATTACATTTCTTTTACTATAAAATGCAAAAGAATCCATTATTGCAGTAATAGTTTTCCTTTAACTAATGACATTTCACTAGGCACTCTTCTTTGTGTGGTAGGTACTAATAAGTTTTATCTAAAGATAGTGAGAGGGAAGCAGAGAAGAAATGTGAATGATTCCAATGACAAACTTGGTACTCCTTGGATATAAAGGAAATGTATTAGGCAGCATTGAAGGAAGATGAGTCTACAGTGGAAAGAACATGGAACCAAAAATCAGGAAGTCTACATTCTGATCTCAGCCCTACTGCTAAGAATTGGGATTGTTTCTTCACCTGTCAAATAAAATGGTCTGGCCATATGGGAGGCTGAGGTAAATGGATTGCTTGAGCTCATGAGTTCAAGACCAGCCTGAACAAGAGTGAGAACCTGTCTTTACTAAAAGCAAAAAAAAAAAAAAAAAAAAAAAAAACGAGTGGGATGTTGTGGTGGGCTCCTATAGTTCCAGCTACTGAAGAGGCTGAGGCAAGAGGATTGCTTGAACCCAAGAGTTTGAGGTTGCTGTGAGCTATGATGATGTCACAGCACACTACCCAAGGTGGCCAAGTGAGACTCTGTCTCAAAAAAACAAATAAATTAAATAGTCTAAAGTGATCTCTAAATTCTGCTCTCTGATTCCAAGATTTGGAGTCTGTACTCACTGAAAGTACCCAGAAATGTGAGTAGAGAGTAGAGGAAACTATTCTTGGACATGATATAATTGCAACTACTAGAATGATCCATATAGCCTGAGAAATGAGGAAACAAATGTTCTCACTTAAAATGTTCTCACTTAGTTGACTAATTCTTGCCTCAGGAATCTTGACTTAAATCCTTCTTAGGGAATTAATTCCTGAAGGTCACCCAAGTTGATGTTCACTAACCATCCACCAATCTCTCTCTCACCTTTACTATTCCTATCACCACCATGACTTTGGTTATTGGTCAACTTCCTCAGGCTCAAAGCAGAGCCAGCTCTAAACAGAGCTGCCTCAAAATTTCGTGGCTCACTAGAATTCATTGTTCAAACCACATATCAAAGTTTCAATAAGCAACTACAGTGATGTACTGCTCCTTTTTCTACAACCAAATGATGATGGACCTTGGGATATAAAGTAGGCTTATCTCAAATTCATTTTTTCAGAGTTGCCTGATGTGCTGAGAGTGTGCCACGATCAATTAGCAATGTCTGTCATGAGGAAAGAAGTCAGAAGTAGAGAGACACATACCACTTAATTGTGATCCTTGAGCTACAAAGATCCTTTGTAGTCTTGGGCTACCAATCTGTGTCTTCTCAGAACTGAAACTATAGTGGGGAAGACCAAATACCTCCAGTGGAAACATCTTGCCTCAGCCAATGACATTATACAGAACTCCCAGATACTAATTTTCTTCACCTGTTCCAATCTGTGTCTAAATCCTTGAGAAGCATTTACAAAGAGCAAGCGTCCTCAAACTTTTTAAACAGGGGGCCAATTCACTGTCCCTCAGACCGTTGGATGGCCGGACTATAGTTTAAAAAAAAACAACTATGAAAAAATTACTATGCACACTGCACATACCTTATTTTGAAGTAAAAAACAAAACGGGGACAAATACAATTCACACTGCTTTATATGGCCCACAGGCTGCAGTTTGAGGACACCTGACAAAGAGTGTTTGATGTAATATTAATTCCTTAAGATGCTGTTGAAAAGAAGGGCTGTTGGTCCTACATTTGGAATTTTTGCATGTCAAATACCACTGTATAGCTACTGATACTTTCATCTGATAATTATTGAGCATTGATCATGTCACAAGTTCTGTTCTAAATACTCTTTGCGTATTAGTTAGATTAATCCTCACAAAAACTCCATTACGTCCATTTTACAGATGAGGAAACTAAAGCAGTAGAAGTCACACAACTAGCAGCTACTGTAGTCTAAATTTAGAATCTACTCTTTTCACCACTATGTGGTACTGCCTCCTATTTCCATATCTATCTACCTATCATCTATGTTTATAATCTGTATCTTTATCTATATGTCAATTCTATATCTATATTTACATCTATACATATCTCGATGATCCAAACATCACTTTTACATATTAAAGGCTCTGAAAATTTATTCTGTAAAGAAATCTACTAGACTCTGTTTAATTCTATGGTTCTTTAATTTATTTGACACAAGGAATCCCCTACAGACTTTTTTCTTTCTTTGCTTAGCTTCTATCAACAACCTACTCATAGAATGTTCTAGAACACCATGAAAATATACTTTTCAAGATTTAGCTATAACAATTCAAGGATGAGAATTTTCTGAAGGATTAGAATCTTGAATCTTAGATTCAACTTTCTGCTTTATTTGGATCAATATTAATATAACTAGGTGACTCAAAATCCATGGGAGATTATCCAACTTTTCAAGTCCTAAATGAGTTTAAAACGAGTTGATAAATATAGATAACAGAATGGACTCTAACACTGAATATCTAATTAATTTTTTGAATTTTGTTGATTAGTTGTTTGGTTTGAGATTGAGACAGAATCTCATGTTGCCCAGGCTAGCATGCAGGGGAATGATCATAGCTCATTGTAACCTCAAACTCCTGCCTCAGCATCCTGAGTAGCTGAAACTACAGGTGCCTGGCTAATTTCTCTATCTGTTATAGACACGAGGTCTCCCTATATTGCCCAGGCTGGTCTTAGATTTCTGGCCTCAGGCAATCCTCCAACCTCAGCCTCCCAAAGTACTAAAATGACAGGTGTGAGCCACAGTACCTGATGGATAATAGACAGTGGAGTCAAGTTAAGACAATAATATAATACCACATAAGAACAGTTGGTAAGCAAATCCACTTATATAAAATAAGAATAGTGTAGTTTCAGAAGAAAAAGCTTAAAATTCAAACTAAAGAGATTTTCCAATAGCTGTAACTTTATTTCATATTATACAGCCAACATAAAATATTGTGCCTTGTAGGTGCTCAGAAAACATGTTAATTTGAACAAATGTGTGATCTTGAACAATTGACTTAACCTCCCTAAGCCTTAATTTTCTCATATATAAAATGAGGATAATAATTTCAACCTCCAGAGTTGCTTAGAAAATTAAACCCACTGATGTATTTGTAAGCAAGCTTTAATTTTAAAGCCTGATGTAAATGTCAGCTGCAAGTCCTGTCATCATCAACAATGATAAACAGCAGGATGTGAAGCACAGCTGTGCTAGTCATATCAGTTCTCCCAACCATGTCTCCACCAGTCTTACACCGTGAGCAGGGGATACTGGTCACCAGTAGGCACACAGGGAGAGGTACACAGGCCCCTCGTACAGAAAGAGATGAAAGAAATAGCATTGAGGAAAAAGGATGGTTAAGCCCTAGCCAAATTACTTTCTAGCTCTGATGAAAAGATCCCCTCAGAATCTCTTAACTGCCAAGACATTGGTTTTCTATTGATACCCAGTAGCTACTCAATAACTGTTTATTGAATTCACTAACTTACACATCTTGAGATTTACTTAAAGAGGTAGAATGAATGTCCTCTTTAACCTTCTCCTCAACTATTCCCCAAATCTACATAAAAGATAGGATTTTTATTAATAAATCCAGAAAACTATCCAAGGTCCATTCCGCTATAATGCATTTCTTGGTGTTGGGGTAGAGGTGCCTGGGAATTGCAGCTCCAGGGAGACAGGAAGGAAATAAGGGAGGGAGGGAGGGAGGGAGGAAGGGAGGAAGGTAGGAAGGAAGGAAGGAAGGAAGGAAGGAAGGAAGGAAGGAAGGAAGGAAGGAGAAGAAGGAGGAGGGAGCAGAGGAAGGGAATAAGGAAGGAGACATGTTGCCAGTGCCTTGCACAGCTGTAAACAACATGGGAAAACACTTGGTTCTTCTTCTGGGAGTGCCCTTTACATCTGCCCTGCCCAATACCATGGCCATTAGTCACAAAGGATATTGAGCATCTCAAATTTGCCTAGTCCTGTACTGTAAATACAAAATACATACTAGATTTCAAAGACAAAGCATAAAGTAAAATATCTTGCTGATCATTTTGTATGGATTTTATGTCAAAATAATAATATTTCAGCTATATAAAAATTTATGTGAATGAACTACATTATCAAAATTAATTTCACCTGTGTATTTTTACTCACTGCACGTGGCTACTAGAACATCTAAAATTCCACCTGTGGCTCACATTCAGGGGCTTGCATGGTATATTTATTGGACAGGGCTGCCCTAAACCAATGATTTCTGAAGTGTGAGTTGTGATGTATGAGTGCGTCTTGAAACCAATTTAATGGGCTGTAGCTTTTATTGTTTAAGGAGAATAGGATACATAGATTGAATTTGAATCTATGGCATTTAGTAAAAGCAAATACAGTTCTGTGAAACTTTGGTTTCAATAAAATATATGTAGAGAGTTTAAACATTAGATAACAATTATAGATGTATTAGATACTGGGTTTCAAAGAAAGATGCATTTTTACGGTCAATAGAATAAAAGTGTTTGAATGCCCCTTTTCTAAATTACCCATGATGAGACAGTACTTCTTGCAGTCAATGTCCCAGCATAAACAAAGGCTGTGATTTGTATCTGAGATTCAAAGATGACTCAGGTTAGTGCTGTAACTCTTAAGCTCTGCCTGAGCAGCTTTGCAGCCTCTCCTGAAGAGGAAGAGTGATGGTGGCCGCGCTGCCTGTTTATCCACCTTTAATCCAACTCTGAAAGCCCTTTGGCTGGTGTGGCAGCAGCACAGCGCCCACATGACCCCAGAAGCTTCTGGAACCTTGGTAGACTGAGGCAGGAGGGAGTGATGGCAGCCTCCCAGCACCCCAAGCACCTCCAGGGTGTGTGTGTGTGGGGGGGGGAAGAAGCAACTCCCCTCAAAGGCAAATTAGACCTCACCTCTTGTCACCAACTTTATCAATAGAGATATGTTTCCTCCCTCAGCACATCCCTATGTGGCCAGAGAAGTTTCTTGCCAGACTGGGGAATCCACAACTAGGTAAATAGAAGAATACAAGCTGCCCTTTCCTGGAGGCTGAGTCTTACCAATCTCAGCAAGCTCCTTCTTCTAGGGCTCAAAGGCCTGGCTCTGGGCTGAGTTAGGAAACAGTAGCACCATGGTGAGACATGGTTTGCATACCCCTTGCCTGGTAGGTTGCAGAGGCTGAGCCCACTCAGGGCAGCTGTCCTGACCTCACCCCAGTAACCCAGGGCTACAGACACCATGGAAACTACGGCTCCCTGCCTCGTAACAGCTGCTTAACCCCAACACTGCCCTGGGACTCTTAGCATTGTTTTTACCTCGCTCGCCACTTAGGGAAGAAGGGATGGACAGAGGGGCTCTTATGTTCTCAAGTCCAGGCTGTGGGCACACTGACAAATGACAGTCTTTGCAGATTCAAGTTCAGTGGCGAACACAGTGAGCAGAGAGAAAGGCACAGACGGATCCCATTGTTCCCAGCTGCCTTTTTGCCCCACTCGGGTTGTCAGGGAAGGCCATTTTCCTTGCTGATAAGGACACTGCTTCAGGAACTGATGTCACAGGTTTCGATAACACCAATTTTATTCCAAGCTCCTGAATTACCCAAGATAGCCATATCAAAACACCCCTGATAGTAAGAGCTCATTCAGCAGTGAGTCCCACATAGCACTGCTATGAGAAAACACTATCAGTCAGGATTTTTAGAGCATTTATTCTGTGCTAGGCCCTGTGTCAGACACTTACTATATACTATGTATTCAATGCTCAAAACAACCTGGCTGTTATCAAGTACTTCCACTTATGGATGAGGAAACTGAGGCTCAGAGAAAAACATGTCACTTGTACACAGTCACACAGCTAGTAGTCAGATGAGAGTCCAGGCCCACACGATTCCCAAGCTCCTTACCTGTGGCACCATCTTGCCTCCTATTTCAAGTATTCTTAATACAGGATCTGAGAAAATGATTCAATGAACCCAAAATAACATCCACAAATCTGAGCCCTGAGGTCTGTTTTTAGTGCTTAGGATGAGAATTGGACTCAGGATCTCTCTAGAGGGCAAGAATCTGTCCTCTCCTGGCCCCACGGGCATGCAACACTCCCAGAACCCTCTGGCTTGAGCCAGCTCCAGGGTCTTTGACTTGATATTTCTTGCTTGGTCTCTAAGTATCTGAAGCTCTTTCCCAGCACACCCTCCAGGTAAAATCCAGCAGCTTCTGTATTCCGCTCAAACTTGGCCACTGATACTTTCTACTTCCCTTAGAAGCTTCAGTGCACTGGTGAAAACTGGCTGTGCAGGTGGGAAGTGAGAACTCGGGGACTTTGAATCCTCCATCTGTCATGTCTGTTCCATCTCTGGTCCAGCCACTCCCATCTCTTCTGGAATTTCTCTTCTTCAGATCTTCAAGTCCACCTGCCCAAGGGCCTTGCTGTTCAGATTGGTCAGAAATCTCATTGCTGGGGAAAGGAGCAGGCCCTTGTCTCCTACAGTGCTTTCTTGAATAGGCCTGCTTTATTATTCTAATGAGACCAAAATAAAAATGTCCACTATGGGCTCAGACACAATTCTGTACACACATTAATAAGGAGAACTGTGCACAAAAAGCCAGTCACCCTGTCAACACTGGCTGACTGCTTGGTGCCCTGGTGGAGGGGAAGATATGGAAGCTGTTCCCTTGTTGGGATCCGCCTAGCTCCCACCACTGCCTGGCCAGGCCTGGTGTCTGTCTGACCTGCTCGGTCCTTCAAAACAGCTGCCAACGTGAACTCAGGTCAATTTCAGACCTGCTATCTGGGCCCACCCAGGTCAGGGCAGAGGCACTGGCCAGTGGTTTCCCAAAGACAGCAAGCCTAAGGAATTTGGTTTAAAGTATCCATTCTAAATAGGGTGCAATCTCGATCGTGGAAATAAACACAGAGAAAAAAAGTGGGAAAAAAAATACACCAAAATCAGTAGTGACCTTTGTGGGGTCAGAGTACAGAAATATAACCTTTCTGTACCTTTGGTTTATTTCATAATAAATACATATTGTTTTCCAATCAGAAAACAAAACAAAACAAAACTTTTTTTAAAAAAAATAGACTTACTTGGTTTAGCTTTAGGCTATTGGGGCAGGGATTCTAACTCCTAAGGCCCGTAGCTCTTGGCTGGCACACCAGCACCTTGACCTTTGACCGCAGACCACGTGGGATTCGCACCTCAGTTGTATGAATGTGGGTCCTTTGCTGTTGGTTCTGACCTGAGTGGCTCCAACCCAGCCCTGTAAATGTCAGTAGACCCTGGCTGCTCCCTGGAGGTGTCACGTTATCCTCCTCTGTCTCCGCCAGCCTCATGCTCCAGCCCAGCTCAGGACAGCCCTCTTCAGCCTTGGGCCCTGACGCTTGCCTCTCGGGTGTCACTTCCAGCTGCTATTGCCAGGTGAATAGCTTAAACCCTGGTGCCCCTCTGGCTTCTCGGAGCCCAGTTTTAGGGATCACATAGCCCAGAAACAACCAAGAAATAATTTAGGAATTCTTGTGATGCCGGGGATTGAGGTCTCTATTTACATTCTAATCAACCCCACTCTGGAAAGCAGAGGTGACCATTCCCTGAGGGTTGTTGGTCCTCTGCATGAAATAATGGTCCTTATCGATCACTGTGGGGGTCGAGAAGATACACCACAAATGCCGCCATAGGATTCGCCAATCAGAGTCACGCAAGCATCATCAGTTCTGCTCAAGATGATTCCATGGCTGGATACCCCAAAGGGAACCTCTGATCTATGGGAAAAGGAGACCATATGCGTCTTTATTTTTGATCAGTTAACAATGCTGATACTGTCCCATCAGTTATGTGCCAGTTCATACTTTCCTATGTATTTGATTCTTACTATATATAATCACAGATAAGGACATTGAAACTCAGAGTAGTCACATGACTTGCTCTAAAGCCAGGGGATGGAGCGGCAGGAGACACAAATAGATGCGTGTCTCTCTCCAAGGCAGGTGCCCTGCCCACCAGGCAACAACCCCTCTGGAAAGTCTGCCCCTGGGGAAAACCATCCATGACCTAGCTCACAACCAACCACCTCATCAAGCTCAAGGCAAACAAGGCAAAACGTCACTCCTGAATTTCTGAGAAAAAGTAAGTCAGTCTAAGGTATCCTGATGGAGCCTGAGCAGTCAGAGGAACCAGCCGTCAGTGGAGATGGACATGTGGTGGGTAAAGACAATGAGGGGTATGGACGGTCTGATAGGCCCCACGGTCAGTTAGAAGAAACAATGTGACAGGCAGCAGTAATCAAAAGAAACTGAGCAGGGAAGACCTGTAATCCTGGAGCCATCAGCCAGACAGGCTGGAAAGGGGTGGGACATTTGTTATCCTAACAATGAACTGTGCTGATGGCCGGCAGGACAGTGTGTGGCAGTCCTCTCAGGAGCCACCCTGCATACTCTCAGCCCCAGTTCTCAAGATAACACGGCAGAGAGGAAAATTCCAGAAACATTGGAAGTAAGACAGGAAAGACCAGTTTGTGGGAATACGCAGAATGTTTGAGTAGGTAAGGATCACTGAAACTGCATCACGTACGTGTGTGTGTGTGTGTGTGTGTGTGTATACACTAAAAGTATGAGAGACACCTGCTACACATCAGGCTCTGTGGCTGATGCTGGGATAACTGAAAACTAGATTATAGATCCTCCCTTCTATGGACCCTCCACGGTGGAAACAAACAACTCTGCAGATAACTATTGTGATAAGTGTCATAACAAGTTCTTCTGGAGCTCAGAGAGGGAGATAATTGTCACAAATTCTTTCTCGTAAAAGCGTTTCCCAATCCACTGGATACACTCTTCACATTCAGAGAAACCATTGGCACCAGGTTGCTTAACTTTGATCTTGGTGCCCTAGCCTAAAGGTTTTATGATTTTTAGACAGGTCATTTAACCTCTCTGTGCTGCAATTTCCCCATCTCTAAAATGGGACAATGATAATCGTCCGTATGATTGCTGTGAGGATTAAATGGGTTAATAAATAATGCCTTTAGAAGACTGCCTAGCATGAGCCTGGCCAATATACATGACAGTCAAAGAAAACCCTTCCTTTCCTTCACAGTGTACCACAAGGGGACAGAACACAAAACTCTGGGGTGTGTGATTATATCTTACATGATTAGCTTAGCCTGAAAAGAGTAGAGATTTTCCCTTTCTAATCAAATGCAGCACATTTGGACAAACCCACCACCAATACCATGTCTTTAGTCTTCTAGGAAAAGCTAAGAGATCGTGTTATTTTGAGAAAAGGTGATAAATATTCAGCATTGACTTAATACTGCAGAACCATCTTGCAGATCAGAAGTTTGGATCATTCTAGACACACTTGTAGGTCTAGACTAATGAAAATATTATATTCTAGAATGGTAGCAGGGCATGTCACTGCCTACCTCATAACTATCTTCAAACACAGCCCCTGATGAATAAGGCATGGAAAATTATCAGAGTCGGTTTGGGGAAATAGCTCACCTGCTTTGGGCTTTCCTTCCAGTTAGTGACTCAGGCTTGTGTCTTGCTTAGCAGGGAGAATGCTTTTATAGTGATTTCCCTGCAGTAATCCTGCTTGACAACGCAAACTAGGATCAAAGGCATAGGTCTTCCCATGTAAACTCCAAGGAAAGGATCAAGTTTGAGTTGTTACTGGGTAGAGCAGGGAGCCTCCTGGGGCATGGACTGAGAGTAGAGGGTTGTTCAGTAAATCCCTAGAGAGAAACCCAGAGCAGTTTCCCTCTACACTGACCGGCTGGGGCTCCTGCCCTCCTTTTCCTCTTGCCCTGGCTGCCAGATCCACCCCATCTGCAGCTCTGCCCTTAGCCAACTTTGGGGAGAGCTCCCTACCCCCACTTCAGCCAGCTGCTTATTAAAGCAACTATAAACACATCAAGACAAGAGGAGAAAGTGGAAGGCTAAAAGGTTTTTCTTGGTTCTTTTTTTTTTTTTTTTTTAAGAGAACATATTCATGCTGAGAAATAAAAATAAATAAATATATAAATAAATAAGCCTGTGCCTTCATTACTTTTTCAAATGTCACTGTATTTTTCCAGTTCTCCCTGTGAGGAAAACAAACTACAGAAGCTAAGTTCCTTTTCTTTTTAAAACAAAACAAAAATATGGAACATGTCTCAAATTTGCATGTCATCCTTACACATGGGGCCATGCTAATCTCCTCTGTATCATTCCAATTTTAGTACATGTGCTGCCGAAGCAAGCACCTAGGTTCCTTTTTACACTGCACATTTCTCAGAGGTAGCACACTTGGTTTCCTTAGTACCAGGTTTGTGACTTGTTATTCATAGGCCTGAGCCTTGGTTTACTCATCTGTAAAGTGGAGTGATACATCCACCTTGCACACTTTACAGAATTGGTGGAAGGATCAGCCGAGATGATGTCTGTGAAGGCATCTTACTCACTAGGATGAGCTCTACAAATGCCAGGCACTCTGTGACTCGCACTCATTTTAGTGATTTTTTTAAAAGGGGAAAGGTAGAAAGATCAATGTGAAAAAAGATGTTGAAACCATTTACAGGCAATAAATCTTGTTCTCTGCTACAACATGAAGCCAGACTGAACCATGTCCAGCCTTAGTTGAAGGCTGTTGCTAAAATGAAAATGTCACTGTTATTTATAGTATAAGGCCTACCTGTTTCCAAATAGGTTTTCAGAAGGCATTAATTTATTGCCAATACTGTGTCTTGTATTACTTTGGCATTTGACTACTAAGGGAAAGAGACACAGAGGAAGGTAAGTTTGAAGCACAGTTGGGGACAGGAGGAAGTGCCTGGAGAAATCAGCCCTTCCCAGAAAGTCAGGTTCCTGTGGGTACCTGCAGGGACGAGAACTGAACAGCCATGGGTCAAGGGTCAATCAGTGGGGAACTGCAACCATGCGGGCTAAGCTGTTACTATCTATAAGTCCCCAAAGAGGTGAGGGAAGAGGATAAGAGGCTACCAGAACCTGATTCGATAGTCGGTCATGTAGAGAAGGTCCCCTTGAGAGAAGCAGCGGCTTTCAGCTGAGGGGCACAGCTGACTCTGGGCAACCTCTCAGGGAGGCAGCCAGGACTGGCCTCTCCTCCATGCTCTGTGCCAAGTTCTCTGGATGGGGCACCCCTTTGGGGAATGAAAAGCTCCAGAGCAAGAGGTCAAGGAGAAAGGTGGGGAGAAGACCTGGAAGGGCGGAGAAAGAGCTTCAGAACTGGGCGTGCAGAGAAAAGGAATCATACACAGCCAAGGCCGGAAGGAAGACAAGTCGCACTGGATGAAGAACTGTAGTAAAGGCCAGGCACAGTGGCATGTGCCTGTAATCCCAGCACCCTGGGAGGCTGAGGCAGGTGAATGGCCTGCGCTCAGGAGCTTGACACCAGCCTGAGCAAGAGTGAGACCCAGTCTGTACTAAAAATAGAAAAACTGTGGTTTGTGGCAAGTGCCCATAGTTACTTGGGAGGCTGAGGAATGAGGATCACTTGAGCCCAAGAGTTTGAGGTTACTGTGAGCTATGATGTCCCAGCACTCTACCCAGGGTGATAGAGTGAAACTCTTTCTCACACACACACACAAAAAAAGAACTCCGATAAAAGCGAATCAGGTACTATTCACAAGGTATTTCAGGTATAAACTCCAAACCACCTGAAACATTTGGTGCCTTTTTAGTGCGTTTTTTTCATACACTATACCTTTTCTCATACCGTTTTCATATCCTGCACATGTGAACTTGAGAACCCTCAGATCGTGCTTTGCTCACCGATGCCTCTCAGTGCTCACTGAGTGTCATCTGTATTCCATCAGAAAAGCAGCTGCACATAGCCAAGTGGCCAATTCTCGTCTTTATTCAGACCAAAGACATTGAAAAGTCCAATATTTTACAATTCACATCCCGGATCTCACAGTTAATAAACCAGCATTTGGATTCCACTGGTGCCCTCTTTTAACAATAATGAACGAAGATGACGCAGTATAACTTAATGGAGAGCAAAATCCATTTTGTCAGAAAGAGAGTGAGAGAAACAGAATTTAAGAAATTATGTACCCTGAAAAACCACTCTCTAAAGTAACGAGGAGGGCTAATCTGGCTCTTATTGACTAAATAACTCCAAAAGGAGATAAACGGCAAGCAAAAAGAAATTTTGTGTGTTTTTCAGGTTAAAATTCATCTTGGGAGCCCATCGCAACTGCAGATGGCAAAGGGCTTCTTAATCATGTCATTTAAAAACATTGCTGGTTCAACAAGCCCGCAGACACAGAGCACATTTCTAAAGACGCCAGTGAAGGCCCTCTGACATCTTCTCTGTACTCCTCCCTCCTGAGACACCCTTAATTCCTCCGTCCCAGCAAACAGGTCCTCCCACAAGCATGACTTTCCTCGTTGTCTGCTCCTCATCTGCATCAGCTGCCTTTTCCATTGCTCCTCTTCTGGAAATCTTGCTCACTCTTCAAGTCCCAGCTCAAAGGCCACCTTTTCCACTGACCTGTCTCTAGAGTGTCCTGCAATTGAAATGCCTCCTTCTGCGAGGCTCCCAGAAGGATTTCCCATAACTCTGATATAGTACTCATCACGGTCCGCTATTTATTCTTGTTATGTGAATACCTTTCTCCCATTTACCCAGAGAGCTGCCTGAGACATCTCAAGCCTGCCCCTGACATTTGGGATGGAAGCTGCTCCTGTTCCTGGTGTGCAATCCATTTGTAACCGAATTTAATTAAGCGGGTTGTGCTCTCTATACCAGTGTTCTCAAAGCTTCCTCAAATTTCAGGCAGAAAAAAAAATTGCATTATTTCATGCATTAGAAGATATAATTCACC
Source organism: Loris lydekkerianus (assembly GCA_963574355.1). Taxonomy (NCBI): domain Eukaryota; kingdom Metazoa; phylum Chordata; class Mammalia; order Primates; family Lorisidae; genus Loris; species Loris lydekkerianus. The sequence continues at coordinate 28,670 of CAUYPK010139696.1, read as the reverse complement.
AGTTTATAGTATTTGGGTCGGGGTGGTGCTATTTCATGCTCTAAAAGACATAATTTATACAATGAAGTAAACGACTCCTATAGACCACTAGAGCTAAACTTTAATAAGTTGCCACCTCCAACATACAAGTCATCTGAAGAAATTAATGTTTATCCCATATATGAAAGCAATTATTCAGTTCCTGCTGGAAGGCTCAACTCCAATATAGTTGTGCCATATAATTGGAAACAGCATGGATTTGATATTTGAGTCTGTCATTAGGTATTTTTAGGGCAGATGAATTTCTCTGGTATTCTGGATATGGGCAGGTATAATTTTTAAAGGTGACTACTCCTATGATTTGTTTGTTTCTAAAAGGTTTCAGTGTTCTAAAAGTAACACGCTATCAGTTCCAATATTTACATATATAATTAATAGACGTTCTGAGCCTATGTTTAAACATTAGCCTGGTCCAACAGGTGTGGGAACATGAAGCTCTGGAAGCACTGCTTATATGTGACCAGCCCTTTATCAAATAGGCACAGACAGGCTCGGCACCCATAGCTCAGTGAGTAGGGCGCCAGCCACAACATCAAAGCTCGCAGGTTCAAATCCAGCCCACGCTTGCTAAACAACAATGACAACTGCAACCAAAAAAATAGCCTGGTGTTGTGGTGGGCACCTATAGTCCCATCTACTCGGAAGGCTGAGGCAAAAGAATTGCTTAAGCTGAGGAGTTTGAGGTTGCTGTGAGCTGTGATGCCATAGCTCTCTACTGAGGGTGACATAGATTCTATCTCAAAAAAAAAAAAAAAAAAAGGAAAAGAAAGTCACACACACAGTATATATGTAGTATTTTAATAATGTAGTTTTAATTTATTTTAAATCTTCTTGAAGACTGAAGATGGTCCTGTCAGAGGCTGGACTTCCTTGCGTTTACCCATGGACTCCATTAACTCTGCTTATTTTCTACCCTTTGTCTGCTCTCCACACCCACTGTCCAGCCCCACCTCCATCTGGACTGAACCTCACCTCATCAGAAAGCCTTCTCTGGTCACTTCTCCTACACTGATCTTTGTTCAGCTCTGGAGCCCCTGTCAAATTGAAATGAGTGCTCTTCAGTTCAATGCCTAAAGATGGACAGCCTTGTCTCATTCTTCAGTTTCATGTACATCATCCTAGTCTTCTCAGCTAGATTATAAGCCCCATGAGGGCAGGCACCACTTCTCACATAACATTTTGAACCAATTTGTCAATCTGTCCTAAGGGGTATGGGCAGGAAACAGAAACCATCAATTTGGGCCACAGTCTGACTGGCACTCCTTCTCAGTAAGGAATTTTCTTTGCAGTTTCACTCAATGTAAGGAAGAGAAAGATAAAAGGTAACATGACTCTTCAAGAAGAATCATTGAACAGCCGACGGTAACATGCTGTTCTCCAAGCTCAAGAAACACAGATTAAAAAAATAGACATTAATAATAGCAAAAGGTCAAACTCTTGGAAGAATTTTTGACCAAAATGGTGTAGATTAATTATGAATTCATTATTAATATCGTACCTACTTCTGAAGGACAGAGGCAGTGGATGGAGGGAGGCTGTGGTGTCTATTATGAACTAACAGCTTAGAAATATGATTCAGAACTTAGCTTGGCTCCAACTTCCTGTGTATAATTGGGCAAATTATTCCCATACTGTAAGCCTCCTCTATAAAATGAGAATAATCTCATTGACTCTCGTGAGGATTAAATGTGACTGCATACAATTTATGTTGGGTATTTATATGTATTGAACTGTCAAATACAGGTATTAAGAATTCTCTGGAGTCTACAAAATTCCTGGGGAAACCTACATCATGCTTCTTAAAATCTTTCTTTCTTTCTTTCTTTCTTTCTTTCTTTCTTTCTTTCTTTCTTTCTTTCTTTCTTTCTGAGTCAGAGTTTCACTCTATCACCCTGGGTAGAGTGTCATGGTGTCATAGGTCACACCAACCTCAAACTCTTGAGTTCAAGAGATCCCCAGCCCTCTGAGTAGCTGGGACTACAGGTACCTGCCACAACACCTGGCTCACTTTGCTATTTTTAGCTATTTTTAGTAGAGACAGGGTCTCACTTTGCTCAAGCTGGTCTTGAACTGTTGAGCTCAGGCAATCCACCTGCCTTGGCCTCCCAGAGTGCTAGGATTATAGGTGTAAGCCACCCTGCCCAGCCCATCATAAAATTTGAGAGCTGAAGTTGCAAGACAGATTTTCTATCAACTATAGCTGCCCAGACAGAAACAGGCACCCCGCCTCCCAGGTGGTAAGATTTGCCCAGCCTTGCCAGTTATATTGCAAAGTGGGAACTGAAACCTAGATGACCTCACATTTACTTATGATCGTGAGATTTTTATTCCTCCCTTGGTATTATTCCCTTGACTAATATTCAAGACCCCATTTCCAGATGAAGGAGGAGTTGCTCTGAAAGGCCACATCAATTAGAATTCTCCCAGATAGTACAAGACAGAACCAGAGGATAAAACCAGAAGCCAGATTCCACATGCCAGCTGCTGTGGTTTCTCTAATCCACACTGACACAAAACCACAAATGAACTGGACCAAAAGCACGTGTTGAGAAATGAATGTGGATCCATTAGATTCTGAACCAAAGGTCCTTCCTGCAGATTCCCCCATGGGGACACATCAAAGTACCCACAGTTCAGGGCACCTGACCCGGGCCTGGTGCGAGGAGACACTCCGGCTGGCCTGCACACCATTCCCAGCACACAGGTCCTTGCTGACAGTGCTGGGCCAGCCGTGGAATCCTGTCTACTGGGAGCTTTCTGCCCTCAGGTCCTTTTCAGAAATCTGACAGGCCCAATAAAGGCCCAGCACTGATGGAGATGAGCCAGCTCTGAGCTCTCCCAGCAGCCCCTCACTGCCTCCACTGACACAATGGGGCCGGCTGTAATCACATTACACCTTCGTCTTTCATAATGACCCTCTTTCGCCAAGTGGCAGAGCATCCCCATGGCAGGGAGGAAACTATTTTTAAACTAATTCTAACTTTAAAAAAGCATTTTTTTAAAAAAAGGGTGTCATATTCTACAGATACAGTTCTAGTTTATAAATGACCCCTAGGGACAGGGGGGGAACTAAGTTAGCAGCAAATAGAGAATCCAAAGAGAGGCCTGGTGGACACTTGCCCCTGGGGAAGTCACCTGCTCCACAACCAACATCCTCGTTCTTTCTCTTCCTCCCCCCTCCCTGAGCCCTCTGCCCCATGTTGGCCTCTTCCAATCCCCTCTCTGACTCTAGAAAAAAAAAAAAAAAAGAAAGAAAGAAAAAAGAAAGGAAAGGAAAATAAAAAGCCCAAAGGCACCGCTTCAGTGGGTGTGGTCTGGCTACTCCTCCTCCCCTCCCTGCCACACCCCAGCCTTCCTGAGGCCATTCCCCTCCCGTGTCTCCCATGTGGGTGAATGTGAAGGTTCACAGAATATTTGTCTATAACCTTGGAAAAGTTCTTCAGCTTGAAGATGTAAAGCCAGAGGAGGTCAAGGATAAGGGATAAAAGCCAGTTAAGAACAACTTTCAGGGAGGACATGAGCTTCAGCCAAGCTGGGGTGACCCAAGACCCTCCCCGCAGGCCTCCCTGGAGAGGAAGGAGCACCTCATTAACACAGCACTAAATCAGCCCAGAGGAGGACACTGTTATCTACCTCTTACAAATTACCCAGAGACACCTCTGGTGCTGGCCACGATAATTATATTGATAAGGAAGCTGGAGTGGAGGAAATAAATCAATGGAACAACACGGATCTCGCGAGTATCAATCTATCGAATCACTGTGACTCTCCTGCTCTCCCATTTGTAGGGTCATTAGCCATCTGTCTTGCTCACAACTGTTAGTGTATCACTGAACCCGGGCTGTGTTATCTATCCCTCAGGTTTATATTTTCTCACTCTACCTGTGGAACTCTTGTCTGTTTCCCTTACTCGCTTCCATTTTTAATTCTCCACCTTCTCTTCTTTTCCTTCTTTGATATTCTTTTTCCCTGTTTTGCCATTCTTAGGTTACGATAATAAAATACCATAGACTGGATGGCTTTTAAACAACAGAAATTTATTTCTCATCATTCTAGGATCTGGGAAGTTCCAGATCAAGATGCCAACAAATTCTGAGTCTGATTCTTAGATGGCACTTTCTAGCCATGGTGAAAATGTCAAGGAGTCCTTCTAGGACCCCTGTCATAAGGTCACTAATCCCATTTATGAAGCCTTTGCCATCATGACCTAATCACCTCCCAAAGGCCCTGCCACCTTACGTCATCACCTTGGGGGTTAGAATTTCACATATGAATTTGGGGGGCACACAAACATTCAGACCATGGTATCCTCCTTCTACCACCAGTTTATCTCTCTAACGGGCCCATTTTGGTTCTAGTCCTGGAGTCTTACTAGTTCTAGTCTGATGACTCATCTCAGATATGGCAAGACAGTTAGGGACAGAGAGGAACCTCTGCTAGTGCCCACGAGCCTCCTAAGTTACTTATGGAGACAAAGATTTTGCATCTGGCTTCACCCTGCACTCACCCAATACTCATGGGTCTCAGAACAGTTGGGACCCTCTAAAGGAGACAAGCATATCTAATGCAGCACTCCCAGACACTCCCTGACCCTGAACTGTACCTTCCTCATGGGAAGCTGCAAAAATCTGCCCATCGGCATCGCTGAAAAATGCCAAGGAAAGAACCCACCTGCGGAACAGTCAGTATTTTTTGCAATACAGAGGAATAGCAGGTGGAGACAGAGAATGAAGCCAGAAGCAGCTTTCAGGGACACAAAAAAGAAAGCCACTTTGAAATAATTATGAAGTGACATGAGCTTAGCAACACTGGGAGCATTATTAAGTAGGCATTTCATAAACGTTAGTTTCACTTCCTTTCTCCCTTCGGCTGGCCCCAGATGAAGTGAGAAAAATGGAGCCCTTCACGCCATTCATCCCCCCGTCTGCCTTTGCCTTCCACCAGACAAGCAACCCAGAGAGAAGCAGAGAGTCAGTGATGGTGTGGCCAAAAATGGCTTGTGACTGAGCTGGGTGGGGACACATCGGGCGAGCTCAGAGAAGTGAAGGAAACCAGAGGGAGCCCGTGTATGACCCTAATTTTCTGTAAATGCTGGTTTGGGGGAGAATTGTCCCAGAAGATGTTAAGTTTAAAAAAAAAAAAAAAAAAAAAGTCGGGTGGCGCCTGTGGCTCAAAGAAGTAGGAGGTGGCAGGTTCAAACCCAGCTCTGGCCAAAAACTGCAAAAAAATAAAAAAATAAATTAAAAATATGTCTCCTAACTCCTCTAGGACCAAAGCTTTCTGATTTAGAATTGCTCCTGATTCTTGGGACAGTGGAGGCTGGGCAGACAGTTGCTGCCTTTAAATAAAGAACCATCAGACAATCCTCCTCTTTGGGGAGAAACAGAAGCAATTTCTGGGGAGATGGCCTGGATTGTGGAGAAAATATTAAGCTAAAAGTCATCGCTGTCAGGAAGTCCTAAATCTGAACGGAAAAGAGGAGGGTGTTGATTTACAAGAGCTAAAAACCTTTTCGTGAGAATGGTATCAGTCCCCTAATTAAAGGTGGCAGGAAAACAGCTGTTAAAAGCACAGACCATGGTCGGCAAGATTGGGGTTCCATCTTGGCTCCTTTGCTCATTAACTGTGCCTTCTTGGTCAGGTTCCTTGGCCTTTCCTGAAGTTCATTTTCTTCATCTTAAATAAAGGAAGTAAATAAAAGACCTACCATCACAGCAAAATCCCCTTAGAGTCCTCCTGGCTGTCTATAGCAGACCTGATTGCTTGGTGCTCCATTCTGACTGGTGTTCACCCAAGCCAGACCAGACTAGTTGGTAAATATCTTGACCCTTGAATAGCATTCCTCACTAGCTTATAATGTTGTGACAAGGATTAAACAAAATAATGCAAAGAAAGTGCTTAGCTTGGCCCAGTTATTATTGGTATTTGTTATGGGTTGATTCTAATCCCCCCTCCAAAAGAAGGTATGTTGAAGTCCTAACCCCCAATACCTCAGAATGTGGCCTTAATTGGAAATAGGGTCATTGCAAATGTAAGTGGCTAGTTAAGACGACATCATACAGGAGTGGGGTGGGCCTCTCATCCACTATATCTGCTGTGCATATAGAAAGACAACCACATGAAGACACAGCAAGGACAAAATATGCATACATAGGCAAAGATTGAACCAATATATTTACAGGGCAAGGAATGCCTGAGGATTCCTCGCAATTACCAGAAGATAGGAGAGAGGCATGGAATAGATTCTCCTTCAGAGCTCTCAGAAAGATCCAACCCTAGGGACACCTTGATTCTGGACTTCTAGGCCCTAGAATTGTGAAAGAATAAAGTTCTATTATTCTACCCACAAATATGGGTATAGTATTTAGTGGGTTGACTCCTCAAAGCCCATTAAGACCATGAATTTATAAAGTATCGGGAAAGAGATGACCTGAATGTTCATTTTATCCTGTCTCCCATCTGATGCTTGAAATACCCTTTTTAGTATCCTTATTAAGAAATGTTTCAGCTGGTGCCTGAATACCTCCAATGACTAGACCTCCAGAACCTCTCTACCTGACATGACAATCCAGTAGATCTCACTATTTAAACAGCTATTCCATATATCGAGCCAAATCTAGATTGCTGCATTTGGTGGAAACTACCACCTTGGGAACTTTTACCGTACAAAGGCCCAACCCTTCAGCACGTGACCGCCTTCAGACACCAGCATTCCTTGCACCTGTTCTTGCACATATCAGAGTTTGAGCAAATGCAATTTTTTTTTTTTTTGAGTGGAATGAACTTTTGCCTTGTTTACCTAAAGAATAAACTGTTAAAAACCAAGTTCTGTATTACCACTTAATAGGGTAGGTTATGCGGTGGGAAAAAGCAATCCCAAAACATGTGCTTCAGAAACCAGAGGATTATTTCCCATGGTACATGTCTGTCATGAGTCATCAGGGACCCAGCCTGGCAGCACAGCCACCATCTCAAACACCGCCAGTCACCCTGGGAGGGAGAGAGCCCAGGTTACGGTCTCCTGTCAACAATCAAACACACCCACCTGGAAATGACACACACCATTTCCTCTCACAATTCACTGGCACCGGGCACTAGTGACAAGGCCTCACCTAACCAAGAGGGGACCCAGAAAGTGTAATCCTATCACGTCCCCGGAGAACCAGGCCAGAAGTACCTGGCAAACCACATGGCTGGTCAGCACACTCACCTGCAGAGTCACTTGTATGACCTCCAGCCTGCTTAAGGCGTTTTGTGTACTTGCTAGGTTATTGTCAACTTGCACTGTCGTCACATTTACTTGTGTTTTCATCTCCTCCAGGAGACTGAATTTTCTGGAGGACAGGCTGGGTCATGACAAGTGTTCAATACATGGATGCATTTGAGAACGGTGACCACATAGCCACAGTAAAGGCCAAAGAACTTGAGATGGTTTATAAGGCCATGCATGATCTGGCCCCCACTTCCTCTCCGACCCCATCTCCTCCTTTCGGCATGTGGCTCCCTCATTCTCTGTCCCAGCCGCCCTGTCTTGCCAGCTCACCAGCCCTACGCTCACAGCTCCCTGGTCTGCGCCGAGCTTCCTCCCCACCTGCCTGGCTTGCTGCCACCTACTTCCGAGTCCCCACTCAGTGTCACGTGGTCAGAAAGCCTGTGATCACATGCCATAAAGTGTCAACAAGCCCCTGCCCTGTCGACTTCCCTGCTTCCTTCTTTTCTTTTCCTCTGGTTACAGTTGCCGCTTCTTGACACACACACACACACTGATGTATGCTGCATTATCACATATTAAACACAGAATAATTTATATTCATAATAATTATTGTGGTATAGATAATTATTTTATTTCCAGTATTCATTAATGTTCTGCCCCCCACCTTTCTACACATACACACTTGAATGAAATTTCTATGAATTAAAGGACCAGCATACAGAAGGTACTTAATATTTGTCAAATGAATGAATAGTAAATGAAAAATCTGTTCCCTGAGTTTTCGCATCTTTGGACCCAAATGCTCAGCTCCTGTATCTCATAGGACAAGAATTTTGAGTCCTTTCAATCACCCAGCCACCTAGAGGGATCGATGCTCAGTAGAGGGCACAACTCATTGTCTGTTCTTTATTCTGAATTTCAATTAAAAAATCCTAAATTGAAATAAGATTTGAGGAGTCACAAAAAAATCACCCTGTGGACTGACTACATTTGGTTATTGACTAACATCTAGAGTGTTTTCCACACATAAAATAGCCCCCTTCCCTCTCTCTGTATAGTTTCTTAGTTACTGCTTTGGATCTAAGTGTGGTACTTAAAATGTTGCCCTCTTTATTTTTCTGTCACTTGTCTTCCTTTTCATCTATAATGTTTATTTTTTCACTTATTTATTGAGTATCTACTATGTGCAAAAAAGCTGTATTAAGTGCTATAAGAGGTTCTGTGATAATTTTACAATTCCCAGAAGAAAAAAGTTATTCAGCAGTATCAACACGGATCAGACAAATAAACTCATGTTCAGTAGAGAGATAGCTAAAGGCGCTTCTGGAAGTCCATGTCGAATAGCAGAGCCGTTCCTAGGAGACATTCAGTGGTAGAAGGGCCCAAGGGACACTTAAGGTATAGTTCCCAGAGCAGCTGAAAATGGGAAGGCAAGTAGAGCCTTGGATAAGAGGGGGCTTGGGAAGAAGTCAGGAGAGCAGTTTAATTCAGACATGTCATCCCAATCATCTTCAAGGTTGATTTATCTTATCTGGAAGTGATCAACAGACCCCATCTCCCACATCATTCCAAGGACCTCATCCATCTGTGGACAAGGGTATGCTTAGGATGGGTCTTTCTTGCTGTCCACTGACAGATAAGATATTTCATACGTTACAATAATTTCAGGGCAGTCCTTGAACAGGGGAAGAACCAGAATAATTATTCTACTTGTCTGCAAACCATAATTATTTATTTTAGTTAATGCCGCGTACTAGGTAAGAATGGTTCAGATAATAACTCCATCATCACTCCAACCCCATCATTACAGTACCATTATTATTTCCATTTTATATATGGGGAAACTGAGGCCCAAAGTGGTCAAGTGATCCTCCCATGGCTAGAAAGCAAAGAAACGGAGGTTTGAACCTAGGTGGTCTAGCTCCAGAGTCTGTAGTCTGTGCAGCTCTGCTCTGCCCTGCTTCCTCTCTACACAGAAAATAGGGACAAATTGTAGTCCAATACATGATATAAAGATTGAAAAACAAGACATGATTTTATACTAGTCACTAATACAGGTTAGTCCTAATAAAATCAACCCAGAGCATTGTCCAGAACTGAAATTGAAAAGACCAGTATCTTACATAAAGATAACAGGGGAGACTCTAGTAAGTTGGAAAATGATTTGACCTTTCTTCCCCTGAGCAGTTGCGTATGAATTTATCTTCCCATCCTTCCATGCATCTGCTCATGCATTCACACGGCTATGTACTGGTCACTCTCGCCATCCTGGACAGATGATCATACACTGCAGACAAAACATGGACTGACTGACATGGAGGTAAAGGAACCCGTGATCTAGCGTGAGAAGCACAGGGAGGGGCCTGGAAGAGTGGGGCGTGAATTCAGCCTGTGCTTAGGGGGAATAAGTAAGGGGACAGGAAGGAAAAGAGGAGAGAAGAATGCTCTTGGAGGAAGGAATATGGAATCTGGCCCTAGCAAAAGTCTCGAATCTCAATTATTTCCAGAAAGATCATAGAATTCACACAATTTCCATAAGAGACCAGAGAAAATGGAATGGCCTTTTCAAGAAAGACTCTGGGATATAGTAGTTAAGAACACAGGTTTTGGAGTCATTCAGGTTAGTGTTCAGATCTTTCTCTCTCAAAGCAGAATTTCCTTCATTATAGCACTGGACTAATCACAATGCCCCATGATAGTGTTTTCCTGAGGTTCGCACAAGCTTGGGCACAGAGCATAGTCTGCTTCCTTCTCAAACTCATAGTCACTCTCCCTTGGGCCCCTAGTCCTTAATCTTCTCAGTACTCTAACATTATCTTTAGAACCAAAGTTTATAAATCTCTCTTACATTTTACATAGAGAATACAAAGGGAATATAATTTCTGAAAAACTCATTTGCATTACTGTGAATTTATTGTTCTCTGTGGTTCTTGGTATTCATTATTTTAGCAATTTAAACAGGAACTCAGAAGAAAGGCACCCTGTCATCACAGAGCACTGGGACTATACTAATGAGAAGATTAAAAGAAAGTTCAGCTCACATGGTCCCAGATAATCACAAACGTACCCAAGGGTTATTAACAATCACAATTACCTGGAACTATATTATTTGCCTGCTTGGTTACTCTAAAGTCAACTTTGAATAGATGAGCTTAGAGGAGTTAATGAAAAAGTTGTTTTGAAGTGGCTGATGGAGCCCCTCTCTAATAAATATCTGAAAAAACGTGAGCGTACACTAAGGCATCACAGTCCCCTTCAGGAAGGTTGAGTCCTCCTCAGAGGAAGAGCCTGTCCACATGGCCTGCAAGCCCTTGCATGCCCTCACTTGCCAGCATGAGGGCCAGTCCCGTGTGTTCTACATAAGCCTTTTGGGAAAACAAAATAGCCTTCTGTAGAAACAGTCCCCATTTTCAGGGAAAAGGTCCTGGGCCTTCATGACTTTGGCAGCCACTGTCCCTTGCCAGCAACTCTTGAAAATCTTCAGCTGCCTATTTTTTAGCTGTGTGGAACTGTGAACAGCCATGGTGCCAAGGCACAAGTCTCAGAAGTTGTCTCATGCCTTGGTTTCTCTTGCAGATTCCCACAACTCCATGCTGTGTGTTGCAAGCTGGTCTTGAACCCAGAGCTCTGGCTGAGAGGATGGGGGCAGATGGGGAAACAGTGGTTCTGAAAAACATGCTCATTGGCGTCAACCTGATCCTTCTGGGCTCCATGCTCAAGCCCTCCGAGTGTCAGCTGGAGGTCACCACAGAAAGGGTCCAGAGACAGGCAGTGGAGGAGGAAGGAGGTGTTGCCAGCTACAACTCATCCAGCAAAGAGCAGCCTGTGGTCTTCAACCACGTGTACAATATTAACGTGCCCCTGGACAGCCTCTGCTCCTCCGGGCTGGAGGCCTCTGCTGAGCAGGAGGTGAGCGCTGAAGATGAGACTCTGGCAGAGTACACAGGCCAGACTTCGGACCACGAGAGCCAGGTCACCTTCACTCATAGGATCAACCTCCCCAAAAAGGCCTGCCCATGTGCCAGCTCCGCCCAAATGCTGCAGGAGCTGCTGAGTCGGATCGAGATGCTGGAGAGGGAGGTGTCGATGCTGCGGGACCAGTGTGGCGCTAACTGCTGCCAAGAAAGTGCGGCTACAGGTAGAGTCTGGGGACCTGCAGCGGGGTCTTAGGAGGTGACAGAGAGGCCTGAGAGGAGCAGAACAGGCCATGGGAGGAAGAGATGCACTCCACGTGACATCCAGCATCCCTTCCCACGGAAGGAAAGAAGTGCTCCCTTCTGAAGCTGCCAGTTAATATGTCTCTAAGATCTAAACACATTTCTTCCCAGGGGATTCAGTTCAGGGATTCTCTACACTGCTTAGCTGGTTTGAAATCCATTAACCTGATTTGGGGGGGATGAGTCAGGTAATGGTACAGTGGTTCAGCACAGCAATTTCGAGGGTGAACAGGGAATTTGATGTCTGTCTTCTTTCATCTTTGGTTTTCACAGGCTGTTGAATTGATATCTATCCATGTTAACCTGAGGGACTAGAGAATGCAGGTGCGCTGCTCACTCAGTCACAGCCTTTCTCCCATCTGAGAAAATGATAGTCATTAGGGTCCCAGAGGGCCTGTCCCCATCTTCTCCAGCAAGATAGAAGTTTTTCTCCTGCCTCCTCCACGAACATACAAATACACATGCACACATACACACTCTCTCATACACACATGCCATCACACACAACACACATAGCCCTTGTCCACCCTCCAAAAGGCTGAATGCTCAGGGGATTTACACCTAGCCTTGCCCACTCTCTATCTTTACCTCTCAGAGCCAGATTTTCCAAGTTTGAATCCTGGCTCTGGTACTTCCTAGCTTATGGCCTAGGCGAGTTCCAAGCCTATGCCCTCTTTTCTCCTTCTACATGTAGAGCTAGACTAGAGCACGAGGAATTATGAAACTCAGAAGCACTTGTTCCAGATGGGAGCCTTGCTTCCAGGCAGAATCATCCAAGCAACAGCTGTTATCAGCTGGCCCACAGTGAGCAGGAATTGGGTCTGTCCCCTTTGCACCCAATGTTCCTCTCCCTGAAGGTACCTTAGACTCAGGCAATTCAGGTCTTTAACGAGAAGAAGCATTTGTGTTATTACCTAGGATCCATGATCCCTAGGCTTTCACTGAATGAAAGCAGGAGGGGGTGAGAGTGAAACGTTAGCAGAGCAAGGATGACCCGCAGCTCCAGAGGGATGCTGGAAACGTTCCCCCTGAGACACAGCAAGATTAGGAGCACTCTTTGACCAGCTTGCAACACACAGCAAGAGTTTTTCTCACCTCCTCCTCCCCCATAATCAACACTATAAATAAACAATCTAAAGAATAGAAGAGCAAGCCCAGTTGTTCAGTCCTCTTTTTTCAGTGAACACCGGCAGGTCGGTTCATCTTTCCCGTGGGTCTGGGGAATAGAAGAAAGTCCTAGGTTTCCAGCGATGTGCATTCTGGTGCTCAGGAAGCTGGGTGGCTTCTCCAAGTGGACTTTGGCCACCTTCCACCAGGATCCCTCACAGCTGTGGGAAAAATCTACATGGAAGAGTCACACTAAGCAATCTTAGCATGGTGTATTTTTAGGTTGTAGAGATTACGTGTACATGGTAGAATTAAACAAGGATGTAACTTAATGGACTTCCCATGCTTAGGTCAGGTGCAGAAAAGGATGCTGAGCAGGTAGGTACTCACTTGGTGTTTGTTTAACAAGTTTACCTGATTCATGCTAGACAAATAAATTAACCACTATAGTTATACCGAAATAAGGGCTAGGACAGAGATAACCTTGAAGGGGGTTAGCAAGCAGCACCTAAGTGAGAACAAGGTTCTGGGAAGCCTTTGAAGTAACCCTGGCACTGGGTTTTGCTGAATGAGCAGGGTTGGTTCATGGAGGGAACCATGGCAGGGAGGGAGGACAGGTTTGTATCCCATACAACCTTCCTCTGCATAGCCAACTCAGTGCTCAGCCTACATCCCCTCGGGTCCCCTCAGTCCCCACAGCTAGCACCTTGGCATCTTTGTCAAAGGCCTGTCCATAGTCTACTGGAACCTTCTCACCCTGCCCAAAGACAGAATGAGTGGCCTGGGAATTCACATGCCCCCAGGGACCACCCTTAACCCACGATGAGATGTGACCTGCATTGTTTCAAGGGCACCCTGCCAGATTGAACCCAAGTTGTTTCCCCTGGGAGTTTGCTGATGATACACCTGGGCTGGGGGGCTTTCCCTTCCTGATTGTCCCCTCTTCTCTATGAGTTTTTCCTGGGAATATCTTCCAATAAGTCACTCTTACATGAATCTTCACCTAAAGTCTACTTCTAGGGAACCCAACCCAAGATACCTGGAGGTAAGCTCCTGGAGGACAAGGGGCCAGATTTCATTCATCTTTGTCCCCAGAACTGTGCCAGGCACAGATATCCCACATTAGGTGAAAGTATTTATTAAGCTAAATACGTATCAAATACTGTTGAGCTTAACTCTCAGCAATGCAAATCTGCTCAGAGGATAAGTAGAGGTCTCTTCCCACTCCACCTCAGCACCGCTGACAGGAGAAGCCACTGCTGCCCTTTGACCTTCTCCTTGACCATTCCAGGACAACTGGACTATATCCCTCACTGCAGTGGCCATGGCAACTTTAGCCTTGAGTCCTGTGGCTGCATCTGCAATGAAGGCTGGTTTGGCAAGAACTGCTCAGAGCCCTACTGCCCACTGGGTTGCTCCAGCCGGGGTGTGTGCGTGGACGGCCAGTGCATCTGTGACAGTGAATACAGTGGGGATGACTGCTCCGAACTCCGGTGCCCGACAGACTGCAGCTCCCGGGGACTCTGCGTGGACGGGGAGTGTGTCTGTGAAGAGCCCTACACTGGAGAGGACTGCAGGGAGCTGAAGTGCCCTGGGGACTGTTCAGGGAAGGGGACATGCGCCAATGGCACCTGTTTATGCCAGGAGGGATATGCTGGTGAGGACTGCAGCCAGCGGCGGTGTCTGAATGCCTGCAGCGGGCGAGGACACTGTGAGGAGGGACTCTGCATCTGTGAAGAGGGCTACCAGGGCCCTGACTGCTCAGCAGGTAGGAAGGGGAACTCTGCGGGGCATTTGGCAAGGGTGGTCCAGCAACCTAACTGGACACCCCCAGGCAGCTGGGGAAGAGGAATGGGAGGCAAAATAATTCCCAAGTCGTTGGTACTCATTTGCTTTCCAAGAGAGCTGATTTCTTGAGTCAATAATAATGGATGAGACTGATTACAAGTGATAAAGAGCAGAAATCAGAAAAGATCAAGTTCAGGCTGAGAGGTAGGACTGGAACAATGGTAACAATCATGACAACACACTAATGTCCTTGAAGTGGGGAATAACATAGACTGAGGTCATGGGACCACCTTAGGCAAGGCCCTTCTCTAACTCAGAGGGATTCCAAGAGTTCCGCCTGCTCAAAGATATCGCCCTTACCTGTTGCCATATTCTAGGGGAACCTTTAATTAAAGTTGAATACAATGCTACTGCAAGAGATGGTGGTTAGGCTGTGGGGCTGTCTAATGATCTTGGGCCTTACTGGTTGTAAGGTGTTATTATTATAATTTAGGAAATGATCCAGGACGTCCACACGGAGAAAAATATTTGTAATCAAGGAATTAAGTAAACAGAAAGAAAATACTAAAGCATTGAGCAACAACTAACATTCTAACAATCAGCACAGCATATTAAGAGGATATGACTCACTTTGTTCCAGACGACTATATAGCAAATTGGAACCAACCCCATATGTAGTGGAAACTGTGGAAACTGATAGAAAAGTGATGTCCTAAAATGGAGATCTAAATCTAATCAGTGAGAAATATAACCAGTGTCTCACCGGTGCTGATTCTTTTTTTTTTTTTTTTTTACCCAAATCAGATTATTTTCATTATTTCACTCATCCTCTTTTGACTAAATCAGTGACTTTTGCTCATATATTTGTTTGTGGTTTAAGGAATGTATATTAAGTAATTAATCCTTTCCATTCAGGGTTCAGAGAACCCATGAAGAAGATTTAAGTTAAAAAAAAAAAAAAAGCAACAATCATACATTTTTAAACCTAATTGAGCAATTCTGGGACTATTTTGACCAACCATTTGACATTGGTTCAAGGGAGAAACCCTGGGAAGCCAATGTCACCAGCCTTCTGCTCCTCAGCATAATCAGCAATCCCTACCTGGATGGTGGATGCCTCATTCCCACACATGTGACTTCAACTTAAATATGTTGAAATAAGTTTAATGGCAGTAATGAAAATAAAAACAATGATAATGTGTGGGATTAGGAAAAAAATACTTTCACATTTCTTAACTTTTTCCCATATTCAATTATTTGCTTGAGGCTCCCATTTTGGTTTGGTTTGGTTTTGTTGTTTCTTTTTTATTTTTAAAACAGAGTCTCACTTTATTGCCTTGGGTAGAGTGCTGTGGTGTCACATCTCATAGCAACCTCAAACTCCTGGGCTCAAGCAATCCTCTTGCCACAGCCTCCCAAATAGCTGAGACTACGGGTGCCCACCATGATGCCGACCATGATGCCTGGCTACACTTTCTACTTTTAATAGAGACAGGGTCTCGCTCTTGCACAGGCTGGTCTTGAACTCCTGAGCTCAAGTGATCTTCCCACCTTGGCCTCCCAGAATGTTAGGATTACAGGTGAGAACAACTGCTCCTAGGCTCACAGTTTTGTTTACTGAATTGAAATATCTTTCAAAAAATATGGACAGTCACAATACCAATAGTCCCTAAAGGAAAATCAAGCTAAAGCTAAGCCTTATTGTTTCTGAATGCAAAGTCACTAGGCAGTTTCTGGGAAGCAGGCTGAAATGTGGCTCTAGATCCCCCTTGGAGGATGCTAAGGGTCTATTTGGGCCATTGCTCCCTGAAAGCTGTTCTATCACACACGTACTTCTCAGTAGACTCCACCTTTGCTGGCCTAGATAAAACAGACATGTTCTTGACCCTGATTTTCTACAGGGAAGGGTCCATTTGCAAATAAAATCTTGATCTGATCCAGAGTCCAAACTGAACTGGAGATAAACCCTCCTGGATACCACGGGGAAGACTCAGCAGCCACTAGCACATCTACAGCTGGATTAAGTCCAAACCATAAGCACATATTACCTCTGACATGTTACCTCTCTGTTGCTTGAGGAAAACTTCCATAGCCCCAGATAAATTATTTTACAGATTCCCAAAGCATGTGAGGAAGGACAGTTGCATAATCTCCATCTGTTTCTATAGCAACCCTGGAGCCACCATTCACCGCAGGAGGCCTGTTCTTAAGGCCTGTCTTTTAAACCAGGTGCCATAGGTCTCTCCCAGAGAAGTATCTAGGTCATTATCTAAAGTGCTACTTTGCTTGCTCTTTATGAAAAGGCTGTAGAAGGGGCTATTTATCCACCGTTTGACATTTCTGGCCAGGTGCATGCATTACAGCATGACTGTTTCCACTGTCTACAGGAGTGTGGAGAGGAGAGAGAAGGGTTAGGAAGGTGAAAGCATGGAAAGCCACAAAATATACTTCCTTAGGACATGCTCTTCTCTTTGGCCAGGGCATAGAAAATAGCTGCCCATTGTGTGGATTTCATTCTGAGGCCCCCTAGGTCTCCAGCACTCAAATGCAATTGAATAGTGTTGTGCAGCCCGCTACATTCAACTCCCAGCCTTGATCTGTGCTCACAGTGTGCTATGGGACAAAATCTCAAGCTTTCTTTCTCCATTCCCTGCCCATATATAGTTAATAAGACAAAAAAATTCATGAATATGAGCACTTGTAACAGGCCTTAAAAGAAGCTACTCCAGGCTTCTTCTCATTTTATAGATTTAAAAAGCAGCAGTCCAGAGAGAGAGATTTTCCTAGAGCCAGGTAGCTAATTAATGGGAGAGTAAGAAAGAGAACCCTGGTCTCCTACCAGCTTCTAGCACTGTGTAATCCTCTCTGGGATGCGAAGTAGAACAGAATTGAAAAATAAAAATTTTAAAGCCACATACACAAAGAAGAAGCCTTTTGACAGGAAAGCTGAATCCTGTCAAATGATAAAATATGAGGTTTTGCAGGTGAGGTGGGGAAGCACATTCAACCACTTGTCTGTGCCTGTCCCCAGAGCTGGCGGTTTGTGCAGGGGCTGGCTGAGGAGCTGTCCAGAACTCCCTGTGAGTCAGCAGGATGAAACAACCATCAGAGCAGGGTCCAGAAAGCTGTTCTCTGGACCTCAGTCAGACCTGTGGAGATCCATCAATGTCAGCCTCTGCCTCTGTCAGGATGGCAGTCAGCCCAACCTTTGGCACCTGAAACTACTTGCTCTTTAGAGCAAGACACATCACAGAACCAGTTCCAACTACTCTCACCACATAAGTGCAAAATGTATGCAAGATCTAAAAAGGAAAGAGTATGGCATCTTTGCAGATAAGCAACCTCAAGTTTCAAGCCACAGTTTGGGGTTGTATTTTTTTTTTTTTTTTTTTTTTTTCCTTTTCAACAACCCGCTCTTCCTCAACTTTCCAAATTGGAACCTCAGAGGAAGTCAGGCTTAGTAAGACCTATTTTCAGTAAAGAATAGGTTTCTTTGTACCCACCATAAACTGATGGAGTCGAGGCATAAGGCTCTTTTATAGTTTGCTTTGTAGTTGAAGGTCATTTCATGGTGTAAGGATTACTGGCACTCAACGTACATTTGGGCTACTGCTAAATTACAGGGCAAGTGGTGGTGGTCTCTTCCACGGAGCCACTACTTACAAGGCTAGTTCCACCTTGATGACACCATTGGCCTCCTCAGTGTTTGTCACCAGGCTCAGGCTTCAAGTTTGGTTGCCAGAGTAACAAATTCTTTTGCACCTCCTTTTTTGCTTTAAAAATTCTCTTCTTAGATCATGCTCCCTTGACATTATTAGTTTTATTTCTGGAAGAAGGAACCAAAAAGTAATACTCTGACATGTTACAAATGCCCTAAGGGTTGTTGGTGACTTGAAACTTGGAATGTCCATTTCTGTCATTATGTCGGGAAAAGTCCTGCATAGGAAACTTGTGATCAGGGTGCTGAATCACAAGAGACAAGCACCAGCGGGTCTTTTTATAAAAATAGTTTTCTTACCTCTAGGACAAGCACCAGTCTGGAGATCACGTCCTGTAAGATTGTCTGAATTATTCCTAATATAGTTTACTTTGGGGGAATGTGGATAAATGAAAGGAAGCATCTGGTATGATATAGAACCTGACCTACAAATTGTAGGGCAAAGAACTTTAAATGTAGAAGATCTGGGTTTAAGAATCAATTCTGCTATGACCCAGATCCATGGGATTTATGCCACATCCCTTAACCTGGGCCTCAGTTTTCTGAGGTTGGGATAATTATTTCTAGCCAAATTTCTTCATAGGGCTTCAATTAAAGAATTAAAAAAATTTCTAGTTAGACGATATGTCTGAACATGTTTTATAGACTAGGAAGTGCTATACAAATGTGAAATGCTATTGCATATTGGCAAAGAGGTTCTATAGTCATTCTGCTTGGGTTCAAATTTTTATGTTTGATGACTGTATGACCCAATTTCCTCATCTTCAAAATAGAAATAATAATGATACCTATCCCATAGTGTCAGTGTGAGGATGAGTAAGATAATCCATGTAAGAGTGGTGAGCATTATACCTAGGGTATAATAAATGATCAATATAATCATGCAAATCCTGATGAATTCTCTGTATCAACAATTCTTTATTTGGTCCAGGAGTCATTCTGTATGTATCATACAGGGTGTGACAAAAGCCTCAGGGCAGTTTAAAGCTCTAATAATATCAGAATTATAAATGATGCCAGTTTATAAAAATAACACTTGAAAGTTAAATTTCACTTGAAAGTCTATTTAAATTTCATTTTCACTTCTTTAGTTTTGTAAATTAAAAAATAATTTTTTTTAAATTTTTTGTTTTGATCATTTGCTACCCTCAATGAGAGGAAGCTCCATTTTCTAGACTTTTATTAAATGAAGAGTTTGGGGGGAAAGCAATCAAAGCAAATGTCCAACATTACAAATATATACTAGCAATTTCTCTGACAAGAGTCTGAGCTCTATTAAAGGACTTCTCATTTTTGCTGAGGATTTTAGGGTACACCAGTGAGCACAGGAGGCAGGTACCCTCCACACTTAGGGTCCTATGAAAAGCCACTGGCCTAGGCCTACTGGCTGGTGAAAGTGAAAGGGTGAGATTACCCAGAGGAGAAACTCAAAACTAATAAAATCTCTCAAACTAATCAGAGTCCCACTACATATAAATTTTTAAGTTAATTATGACCATCTAAATATTAGCCTGATCTTTGATTTAACCTATGGGTAGGTACATTTACAGCTACACTGGGGTTAGCCTCTAATTAGACTTAAAAGTTTGATCAGTTAGTGCCTACACTACTAGTGAATCTTCATTTCCCAAAGAAACCATGCACAAAAGCCTATTTCAATTTTTTTTTTTAACCTTTGGCAACTCTTTGAGTACCATTTGAGAAGTAGAACAAGAAAGAAAAGTCCTCAAGAATATTTCTTAAAAAGAAAAAAAAAAGAGAGAGAGAGAGAGAATGTTTCTCTAGCATCATCTCTAAAGTCAAGGGTAATGAAAATTAGTTCAACACAAGTTCTATTTCTTTCAAAAGCAAAATAAATGGTCTCCTTTTAAAAAGGAAAATGCTACAATAGAGCACCATTGAATGTTTTCATCAGGCTACAGTGTCCACAATTTACTATTTTTGCTTCTTATTTTTTGCAAGATAACCAGGAATGAGTCTGTTTTTACCCACAAATCAGATACTGGCTCCTAGAGTAATGAAATGAAAGTAATTATTAAACCACCAAAAATTTTAACTGGTGGTTTACTGTTAAATATTTAACAACTGGCTTTCTAAAGGAATAAAAACTTAAAAGACCTGATTTGTATCATTTGCCATTTTCCATGGTATAAATACTCTCTCCATGGTCAATTTCAAACTATCACCATGATGTCATTAAACAGAGTTGGGAACAAATGTGAAGTAGAACACAATTATATGGTATTTCCACCAGAGAGATACAATGCTTGTGAACTAATTTAGATTATGGTAGTGAAATGATTGGAGATTTATAAGTTTTGAGCATTTATCACCTTTGTTTTGCATATAATTTGCTTAATTATAAGTTTATAAAATTTAAATTTTATCAATGGCTGTATTTAACAGTGGTCTCGCAAATTTCCTGAAAATTTAACAATCAGCTTGCACAAGCAAGTAGGCACTAGCTCCAGTGCAGGAATAGCTCATGGCCTTATGGAGATTGGGATGCTAAGCACAGAAAAGGCAGGACCCTGTCCACAAAGGAAGTTAGAAATCACTCAAAGCCATTGAGGGCAGTGGAATATATAGATATAGCATGGGGATGAGACGTAGGAAGGAAGTTGAGTCCAGCATGAGAAAGGCAATCCCCTGAGCTCATGCTGTCTGTGTATTGCCTCCCGGTAGTTGCCCCTCCAGAGGACTTGCGAGTGGCTGGTATCAGCGACAGGTCCATTGAGCTGGAATGGGACGGGCCGATGGCAGTGACGGAATATGTGATCTCTTACCAGCCGATGGCCCTGGGGGGCCTCCAGCTCCAGCAGCGGGTGCCTGGAGATTGGAGTGGTGTCACCATCACAGAGCTGGAGCCAGGTCTCACCTACAACATCAGCGTCTACGCTGTCATTAGCAACATCCTCAGCCTTCCCATCACTGCCAAGGTGGCCACTCGTACGTACCATTCCCCCGTCCTGCTTCATCTTTCTTTTCTCCTACATGAGATCATGGACATTCATGATGGTAGTGTCTTTTCTTAATTCTTCAGGGATGCCTGCAATAATCATTGTTCTTGAGGGAAGGGCTACAGACATGACACCCTTAGAAAAGGTACAACATGTAAAAGGCATTTCTGATTAAGAGTTTCCAAATTCAGACGCCATTTGTAAATTATAGAACCAAAAGGACAAAAAGTACTTTAATTATGGAGTATTGACTGGTTGCATGTTAGACTATTGTTAGAAGTCAGGTAACATATGAGACTTGTGCAGACTCCGAATCTAGTTAAGGACTTAAAACCAGGAGATATAAAACAGAGCATATAATAAGCAAGAGTTAAATGGTATGTTACAGATGGTAAGTGTATAGCAGAGTGGGAAAAAAAGTCTTATTTAAAACCACAGCTGACAACATCTACTTCTGATGGAGAGGTGGCAAAATTTTTTCCATGCTCTTTTATTTAGCAAAATATCTCAATAACTCATTTCAGTTAAAGAAGTTGAAGCTCTAGGACATAGTCTAGAAAGATTCAATGGGAGGAGAGAGAGAGAGCAAGCTAAACTCCTCTCGATAAAAAATGAATACTTTTTATTTTTTTTTTATAACAGAGGAAACTTCTATGGGTATACATCTACATTTTGTGTATGTTTAAGCACAGAAAAATATGAAAGATCACATGCCATGCCTTAATGCTGACTATATTGAAGAATGGAATAAGAAGGAGAGAGAAAAAGTGTTTTTTTTTTTCTTTATTCACCTCTGAATTCTTAAATTGTTACAGTTAAGTCTGTGTTACTTTAGAATTTCAGAAAATAAGCAGAGGAACTTATGTAAGAGAAATTTCTATCTTCCAAGGTACTACAAAACCTAAATGCCCACAATTGCCTGTGTGCCTCACATGAAAGCCTTTGGGGAGATCAAGGAAAAGGGGCTGTATCTGATTAAATTCTGGGAAAGAGAACATTTGAAAAAGATGAGGTATGAGTGACACAGAGATATTAGCAGTAACCAGGAAGTGGACTAAGACGTGGCCATGGGAACATGAACCCTTTAAAATTCAGGAAGTCCCTGGGTCAGTAAATGGGCCTTGTTATCAGATAAAGGGGTAAGAGAATTGAGCCCATTTTATGTAAGTCTCAAGTGGCAAGATGGTGTTTGGTGACAGATGCCAAGGAAGTTCAGAAAAGGAGAAGGTCAAACAAGAAAAGTTGGCCTTGAAGGCTTCACAGAAGCTCAAGGACGGAACCGAGCTTTCAGGGATGCAAGACCAGAGACAGGCAGGCAAGGATTTAAGAAGTTACCTTGTCCCTTTGCTTTTCAGGACGTCTGTTATAATATTGGACTTCCCTATAAATGTTGACTCTCTTAATATGCCTATAATTATTTCTGTCTGTATTTGACCTTTCTTTGAAAAAAAAAAAAAAATCCTCTGGTGCCTGAGAACTGGTTTTAAATACATATAATGATTCTGTAGAAAGGCCAGTCACCATCTGCTGCTTTCCCCACCTTGCTCCAGGAGGAGTCATCACTCAAAGTGTCTGGCCTGACTCCCAAGCCCGTTCTCTCTGATCCACACGCACGTGCAGTGATGAGGTTTCCATCTCTCGTAGCGTTTATTATGTCAATTCAGGGCCTCCCCTCTGGCGAGCTCCCAGGTGACAAGGACAAAATCGTGTAAACCACTTGACCTGGCTTCAAGTGGGTTTGCAATCAGTCCTATCTTCCAACTAAGAAGCACGAGAAAGCTTCCCAACAGAAGGGATGAGAATCTGTCAGTTTTTCAATGGGAATAGCCCATGAGAGACCAATCTAAAACAGGAGCAGGCTCCCTGGAGAACTGAGAAAAGTCACGCTGTCATATTTTAGGGCTGGTAATTGGAACTCCATTAGGACAAGCATACTTCCACCTCACTAAACTTGTGCATGTGTATGTGTCTGTGTGGCTGGAGGGGAGGAGGGGAGGATTGGGGAGAGGAAAAGAGAGAGATTAAGACAGGAAAAGAAAAAAAAAGAGATAAGTGAGGCCAAAGGGAGTGAGGAAGAGAAAGGAAAAATAATGAAGGGGCAGCTGGAGAAAAGAAGGATCAAGTGTAACGAGAGCAAACCTCCCAGTACCTGCTACAGTCCTTTGTGTGAGCCCTCGTTTTGCTTGTGTACATGAAATGTAAGCTTCAGGCCATCCTAGATTTAGTGATTTGAGCTGAGCAAAATACTCCAAATGTACATCATATGATCAGGAAAAGCATGCTAGTATTTATTCTGAAATTGGCTTTCTCTGCATCTCCAGCCAACTTTTTCTGTGCCTCCTTTTTCCTGTGTGAAAAATGAGACCAGTGATATTAGCCATGATATTGCCTACCAGGAATCTTGTAAAGTACCAAAAGATAGTGTTCCAGTTCTCCGGAAAAGGCATTATATTATAAATTAAATGCCAAGGTTTACCACATTAGTAAAGGAAGTAACTCTGGCATTTTAACATTAACGTATTATATAATAAAAAGCATAAAAATGATTTATATAGAATATGGATCGTGTTTTAAGTCTGCTCATATATTCCATCAACACTGAGCATCAGGACACGATGAAGTGAGCCACTTGTACTGTGTCTGCAGTAAGTTTGGGAGTACACCACCACACCCTTGATATGGAGGGAGTTTTCCAAGACAAAGCACCAGGCAATGCTCTCCATCCTGAGGGACAGCTGTGACATTGTTACCTACATTGCTGTGTTCCAGATCTCCCCACCCCTCAAGGGCTACAATTCAAGATGATCACAGAGACCACCGTGGAAGTGCAGTGGGAGCCCTTCTCATTTCCCTTCGATGGGTGGGAGATCAGCTTCATCCCAAAGGTAACACTCACCTGTTACACTGCTGAATAGCACCATTTGGAGTATGTGTGCCTTCAACTTGGAATCAGCAGCAGAAGGAAGACACTACCCAATATCACTTTCCAAGTCCTTAAATGCACAGAAGGACATTTTGTGGTCATCTGGCCCTTAGAACATTTCTTTCACAAAGACGTGGTAAGGACCGACTAACCCTGAGTGTAGCACCTTGGCCTTAGGTAACAGGAGGATGCAGGAAGCAGCCACCAGCTCCAGCTCTCTGCTGAGATAGCTCTAGAGTTTGGTGGTCCATGATTTTAGTAAGTTTCCTTCCGTCCTCTCTTTAGGACAGAAGAAAAAAAAGCCAACCTGAATCAGTCACAAAGTCAACCCAAAACTTCATTCTGTACAGACAGATGCACCCAAACAAAAATAAAAGCCAGCTTACATGGCTTCAATCTCTAAAGATTAGAGATATAACATGAAAACTCCAGGGCTTTCCTCAATTATTCACAGTAAATTTGTAACTTATTAATTAAGCAAAATGTTCCTTAAATTATTAGTCTATGAGTTTAAAAGTATCCCAAGATTCACTTCTACACTTTAAAGCAGTGTTTTATTTTATTAAACTTAATACCAACCTTTCCAAGTTTCTAGAGGTACTTGACTGGCTCCAGTTCAGAATTTGCTGACCTGACTGATGTCCTCCCTAACTATACCACTCATGGGGATATAAAATGCAATCATACTCCTTCCCTCTGTCTTCATCCTTCAACATCAAAGAACATTTTTCTAGTCATTCATCAGACTTCATGACAAATGACACATTTTTGGCTAACAAGACTGTGATTTTGCCATTCTTTTACTTCAAAATTTGTAGAGGCCTGGACTGTTGGAGTTACAAAAGACCTTCAAGTTCACAGAAATGGTCCCTCATTTTGCATATAGTTTAGTTTATAAAGACTAAACTTAAATAGTATCATACGGCTACTTGGTGACAGCCATAAATAAGTATCCAGGTCTCTAGCTCCTATGCCAGGGCTCTGTCCACTAAACCTGGATGCCCCATTCTCTGACGTGGATACAGTTGTGTAATGTCATGGCAGGATAAATACATCTGAACAGACCTTCTATACAAATATTTTATTATATATCTTACTTGAGCTAATAAAGCCAATAAAGTACGGCAGACAATTGAGTTCATAACAGAGAAAATCATGTCACCTTGTTGCTCAGGCTGAAAAAATTATGACACATTCTCCTGTTTTACATCCAGTATGTAAAACTCTTAAGAGAGGACTGGCCAGGGCATGCCAAGGCCAAACACATAGACCCATGGTTTGATAACTGTTGTGATCTGTAGGTTGAGGCCACTGGGTGGCATTTATCACACTGATTTAAATTACATATAGGACACTCTTGGTGACATAAATAAATACCAAAGAGTAGGGAGAAGGACAATGCCATTGAAAGAGGCCTTTGTCTCCTCCTTTTTCAGGGACATTCATAGAAAATGCAAGATAGATGATAAGATAAAAAGATAGATAATGAATATTAAATCCTTCATCCAATATCAAATTTCCCTTTTTCATTTTCTCTTCCACTAATTTGTCTTCGTCCTTCCTTCTTTTTATTATTCTTTGTTCCATGCTTCTTTTTCTTTTTTTCTTTTTGTACTCAATAGTTGGTATGGCAGACAATTGCATGGACACATGATTCATGTGTCACCGAATCCTAATTATTCCAAGTGAAGGGGAAATAAGGTATTGACAGATCTGCATCCAATGCAACACCATGAGAAACTCCAGATACAGCAAAATAATGGCTCTGATTCATAAAAAAAAAAGATCTGGGAATGTTACACTATGAAGATGTTTACACACAAACACACAAGATTCCACTCTTCTAAATAGCCAAAGGCATGCTTATTATAATAAATGCCAAAAACTTGGATGGATATTAACATTTACTCTTTGGCAAAAGCCATTCCGCATCACCTCATGACTAATTTTATTGGCAAACTCAGCAAACTCAGGAGAGGCCAAAGAAATGTTCTCAAAAATTGATTCTCCATTTGC
Organism: Loris lydekkerianus; assembly: GCA_963574355.1. NCBI lineage: Eukaryota > Metazoa > Chordata > Mammalia > Primates > Lorisidae > Loris > Loris lydekkerianus. The sequence goes on along the minus strand of CAUYPK010139696.1, from coordinate 2,689 downwards.
CAAATCCTCCTAGCCTAGAGGGATGGCATCCTTATTGAGACTTCTAGAAGTTGTTTTTGGCCCCAGACTTTCAGCTGTCAGCACGGAGGAAATAGATGTGGCCTCTATTTTTAATTCACAGTTCACACCTTTATCTTTCTCTTATCATATTTCTCTCCCAGTAAGTTTTCTCTTTTGTTTTCTTCCTTTTCCTCATTCTCCAGAACAATGAAGGTGGAGTGATTGCTCAGGTGCCCAGTGATGTCACATCCTTTAACCAGACAGGACTGAAGCCTGGGGAGGAGTACATTGTCAACGTGGTGGCTCTCAAAGAACAGGCCCGGAGCCTCCCCACCTCGGCCAGTGTCTCCACTGGTGAGTATCCCCAACCCTTCTCTGTACGGCAACCCATTCTGTCATATGGGGCAAAGAACTTCAGAGCTGCCCAAGAAGTGGTGAGAGAAAAGAGGTGCCAGACTTCTCCTAGAGCTAAGACGATGATGGCAGTTGGAGATGGAGCTACTTTACTAGATGCTTAGCTAGTCATCTTCCTTCTGCTCATCCTCGCAAGCACAGACATCTGGGAGAGTGTTCTATGGAGAAAATCCTTTTTAAGACTTATAGTCTATTTCTCCTGGTCTTAGTAAGAAACCTCATTTGTCAGGCCCTAGGAGCTTTGGAACCAGCAAGAGCTGACTCACTCTTACCTACTGTGATATTTGGTTAAAATCATCTAAATGCTCCCAAACCTCAATGCATTTACAAAGATGAGCAATAGTACCTTATTAATGTGCAGATTAAATAAGATAAAGTACACAAAGTGCTTAGCACCACATGGATGAGAGTAAGTGCTCAATATCTAATACAGCAAATACACACCTAGAGAACATACTTAGACATGGAAGCAGCGGGAAACAAATCATTCAAAACTAATAGGGACAGGGGCGGCGCCTGTGGCTCAAAGGAGTAGGGTGCTGGCCCCATATGCCCGGAGGTGGCAGGTTCAAACCCACCCCTGGCCAAAACCTGCAAAAAAAACTAATCGGGACAGGTTGGGTCACTGCATAAGGTGACAAATGAAGTTTATTGTTATTTCACTCCATAGTTCATTCATTCAAAATCATTATTTCCAGGATTGGTTCATTAATTGTGTCACATTTGCCTTATTATTTCCTTAGCTAACAAAGAATGTTCAGCTTCAGTGCTGTAAATCAGCAATTGAGATGCATATGTGTATACCCTCCCCAAGAATGTCTCAAAAGTTATAACTAGCATCTGGTGTCATTTTTTGTTCTCATTTTATTGATGGGCAAGCTAAAACTCAGAGATTAATCAACTCTCCCTGTCCGTAATAGAAATTGAGATAGGTGGATGTAAGTATAGCCTTATTTTTTATAAACAGAAATTGACACCCCAGAAAGCCGGGACAAAAGGCTGAGTTGACCAGAAAAGGGAAGAACAAAACTATTATGGCATTTACACTAGGGTTCCATGGCAGTGCCTCAAGGCTGGGACCAAGGGAGAGCCAGACCTCCCTCTTTCATGCCTCTAACCAGGGCAGCTCTGCTTTGATCTGTTTTATATTTTGTACACCCATTTAAAATTTTGTTCTTTACAAAAAAAAAAAAAAATTTCATTCCATAAAAAGGCTTTCAAACCACTGTTCTGATCCAAATAGTATGTATATTTTAGAAGAAACCCCATAGCCATAAAACCTAAAATTCCTAAAAGCTATGTAGGAATTGCTCTAGAAGGCCAGTGGCTAAAAGTTTCTCACAGCTGTCCCCAAAGGTGTGCTGAAGAAAGCACAGTAAAGTTTGACATGACATGGGAACCTTCAGAAATGGAAACCTACAGACCCTGGGGAAACTCTATTTTTATGCTTAGGTTTGATGAGGTTCTACAGTGGCATAGAAATGTGATTGGACAAAAGGCTAACATCTAATGGTGATAGGCTGAGTGGGAAAACCCAGCCAGGCCAATATGTCCAGATCCCACTTGACCTCTCCATGTCGTGTTCATTCTTGGCCTTCCCTGTGGGGCAGGGCCCTTCTTGAATGAGGGTCTTCAAGGGAGAAGAAAGAGAGTGATCTGAGTTTCATGACTTGCACTGGAGGAGAGGTGTTCTCCTTTCTATGACCTAGCTTGGGTAAGAGTAATTCTGATTTCTATGAATTTCTTCCTGAAGAGCAAGAGACATAGGAAACAGGAAGACAGGAGAAGGTCAGAGAGACCTTGTTTCCAAGGCTGCTTCTGAGGCCCCTTCAATTCCCTTTGGCTCAAAGTATTCAGCCAGTCAAGGCACCCTCCTTTGAGCAATCCTATTCTGAGCCCAATGACAGTTCAGAATTCTCCTCTTCTGATATAGAATGTTTCAGGATGTCCAAGTCACTCCTGCGATTTGATATGAAGAAAGCATTAGTAGAAAACAAAAAGCTCAAAGGAGAAAATGGTTCTTAAGAGGAAAGACAACAATCACAGTTGAGCAATATTTTTCTCCTAAAGTACTAAGAGTATTTAGAGTAATTCCTGTCTCCCTGGTAAGAGTATTTACCTTGCCTTAGGTAATCCCAACCATATTTTTATAAAATTGCAAGGTTTTTTGTTTTTCTTTTTTTTTTTTTTTTTTTTTTTTTGGGGGGGGGGGGGTGGGGTGTTGAAGCGCATTAAGTATAAAATTAAAATTTTTGAATATAGAAAAATTTTGTAA
>CAUYPK010139695.1:0-102684 GCA_963574355.1 Loris lydekkerianus | reverse complement strand
GTATCCAATGTACTCAGCCCTACTATGAAGCTAAACTATAGCTTTCACATGAAGGCTATAACCCAACTATACCACAAGACTATGAGGAAAGGACCAAGGAAGGGGAAGGGAGGGGGGAGGTTTAGGTGGAGGGAGGGTGATCAGTTGGGCCACATCTATGGTGCATATTTTTATCTATAATAAAATAAATAAATAAATAAATAAATAAATAAATAAAAATAAAAAATAAAAAAAAGAATCGATTAGAAGCACAAAAAAAAAAAAAAAAAAAAAGAGCAATACGAGTTGTATCCTAGTGCATAATATTCCTTAGAACTGTGGCAGATACAGTGTTGATTTGGGAGTATCTCCAGAATCAGGAACTGGGAGCAACAAAACAATCAACCCACGTGGGGAAATGTGTTTTTGGGAAATTTTTTTGCTCACTGAAAGAAGGAATTGGAAAGTTAATTAACAAGTCTTTTTTTTTTTTTTTTTGAGACAGGGTCTCATTATATCACCCTTGGTAGAGTACTGTGACGTCACAGCTCACAGCAACCTCCAACTCTTGGGCTTAAGCGATTCTCTTGCCTCAGCCTCCCAAGTAGCTGGGACTACAGGCGCCCGGCTATTTTTTTGTTGTAGTTGTCATTTTTGTTTAGCAGGCCCAGGCTGGGTTTGAACCCGCCCATCCCAGTGTATGTATCTGGCACCCTAACCACTGAGCAGAGGCACCGAGCCAACAAGTCCTTTTTCTTACCTAAGCACCTGCACTGCTTGAACTCACTTTGGATCAGCGATTGCCTCCGAAGAACCTACAAGTCTTCACAGCATCCCTCCACTTTTGATTTGGAAGACACAGGGCGAGAGAGGTGGAGAAGCCTTCTCAGGTGTTCGTTATCAACGCATACGAGATGTCGAGCCCCAGATCTAAGTGGCAGTGGTGCCTTTGTTCTTTGATGACTCCGTGTTTGTGATATGAGGCCTTGCAAAGAGTAGGGTCTGGGAATGGGATTCTTCTTCTCCAAGTATAAAGATATCGTTTTACACTCCTCTTTGGACAAAAATTTTTTTTTTCTGTTTTCTAGCTAGAAAGCTCCTGGTTCCTAAAGTCACGATATTTGCCCTCCTAACAAGCTCAACTGACACTTCTATTTTCTAGAATTTGCATAGAGTAACGCAGAGGCAAAACATAATGCCACTTGGTAAAACAGAAAAAACAGAACGACAGGACTCTTTGTCGTTTAATGAGGTACGAGTAGATGGTCAAGAGTGCTCCAAGCAAGGATTAAACATTAAATTAGCTTCTGGTATTTCTTCTTTACAGAATGCTCTGCTTCCTGGACAGCCTGGTGCAGTTGTCTTGGAAGACCGGTCTGAGCGGGCAGCTCTTTCAGGCATCTAGAAGGGTCAGGACCTAATAAACTTACTTGATCTTCTATCTCTGCAGTATTACTTGCTCTCCTAAACCCAAATAATTACAGAAGAATCCTAGTTCATTTTCTAAGATTAGAGCTGACCACTCCCTGGGACCTGAGAAGTCCTTTTGGAAGAATTAGTCTGATACACAGGTAGTGTCATGAGTGCTATCTAAAAGAAATATGACACGAAATCAAAGTTTTTGCTTGTGACTTAACTCATGCTACATTTACTAAGAGATTACTACATGCTGGCCTCTGGGGGTAAGTACTGTGGCTGGTGTGTAAATGTGTGACAGAAAACATCCAGGCTCAGCAGAGCCGCACAGGAGCAGCACCCCGCCAGCTCGGCACACCAAGGATGCTCTGGCCAGTGTTCCTGGTGCAGCCACAAGGCCCAGGGAGTCTCCTGGAACATCAGAAAGGCAGAGGGCGAGACTGACAGCCTCTTCCCTGGCCACACCCAGCCCTGACTTCCAGCAGTATCCAGAGGACAAGGGTTCAAATCGGTGGCTACAGGACATTCCAGGCGAATACTAAGGATTGCTGTGCCGAAGGCTCCTTTGTGGAGAAGTTTCCTGGGGGTGGCAGGAGGTGTCTTTTTCGCCCTGTTTCCCCAACACCAGGAGCCATAGGTGCTGCGGACACAGCGAGGGACAGAATGGAGCAGACCTGCCCCCTTCCAGGTCAGCTTCCAAAACAGAGACAGAAGAGGATTCAGAATTCATTAAATGGTGACTCATGCCAGGCAGAAGAGTACAGGAGGCCGCTCCCATGGAGGCAGCTAGTGCGAGGCTGGGGAGCGCTGAGCCTTGCGTTGTGCCCTGCGCTGCCCAGACTAGCGAACAATACAGTCAAGATGGCTAAAGGTGACCCCAAGAAACCAAAGGGCAAGATGTTTGCCTGTGCCTTCTTTGTGCAGACATGCAGAGAAGAACAGAAGAAGAAAAACCCAGAGGTCCCTGTCAATTTTGCAGAATTTTCCAAGAAGTGCTCTGAAAGGTGGAAGGCGATGTCTGGGAAAGAGAAGTCTAAATCTGATGAAATGGCAAAGGCTGGTGAAGTCCGCTATGATCGGGAAATGAAGGATCACGGACCAGCTACAGGAGGAAAGAAGAAGAAGGACCCTAATGCCCCCAAGAGGCCCCCGTCTGGATTTTTCCTCTTCTGTTCCGAATTCTGCCCCAAGATCAAGTCTACAAATCCTGGTATCTCTATTGGAGATGTGGCCAAAAAGCTGGGCGAGATGTGGAATAACTTAAGTGACAGCGAAAAGCAGCCTTCCATCACTAAGGCAGCCCAGCTGAAGGGGAAGGATGAGAAGACGTCGCTGACTGTAAGTCTAAAGGAAAGCTGGATGGCGCAAAGGCTCCCACTAAAGTTGTCAGGAAAAAGGTGGAAGAGGAAGATGAAGAAGACGAGGAAGAAGAGGAGGATGAGGAGGATGAATAAAAGCTGCTTATCTGTCTCCCTGTGAAGACCCTAGAGTAGGGGAGTGCTGTAAATGACACATCTCTCAATTGAGAAATGTCTATTGCCCTCGTTAGGTTTAATCACAAAATTTGATCACGATCATATTGTAGTCTCAGAGTGCTCTAGAAGTTGTCAGTGGTTTACACGAAGTGGCCGTGGGTGTCCGGAGCACCCTGAAACTTGTACGTATTTCCAAACGTTTTTAAAATGAAAAGCCACTCTCATGTTCTCCTCACTCTGTGCATTTTGCTGTTGGCATGACAAGGCCTTTAATGAGGTTTATGGCATTTGTTTTTTTTTAAGTTGTACGGTGATGTTAACTCTATGGTTATTGGCTGGGAATCCTGAGTTATCAACTGCACATATCTATAGTTTGTAAAAACAACAAAACAACCGAGACCAACTCTTGCTGCTCCCTGCTTGGCATTAAGGCCATGGGGGAAGATGCCCTCCTGAGGGGCCGTAGCTCAGGGCGTGCACTGTAAGCTGCACCTGGTGACACTGCGGCGGGCATCCAGTTAGCGTCAGGTGGTCTTGTTTTTGTATGTAGTGACATAGCATTCTGCTGCCATTCTTAGCTGAGGACAAAGGGGGGTCAGCTGACATGAGAAGTGTTTGGATTTTTTTTTTTTTAGTTAAGTGCGGTAGTTTTTAAACTGTTTGTTTAAAAAAAAACTGTAGAACTCTTTATTGTTGGCAAAGCAGCGAGCGGAAGAGCCACTGCATCAATGAAAGTTCAAGAACCTTCTGTACTTAAACACATTTGCAATGTTTTTGAAGTTAAATAAACAGCATTAAATTTTTAAAACTGAAAAAAAAAAAAAGAAGAGTATAGGCAGAGTGGAGCTGTAGTCAGGGAGGGCCACTCTGAGGAGGTGACCAGGTGAGGGAAGGAAGCAAGCCACCAGGAGCACATGGGCAGGGGGCCGGCTGAGCCCAAGAACTAAGAGTACTGAGTCAGGAGGTGCCTGGTGCTCTGTGAGCCTAATGCAAGGGAAAGGAGGGCGGCGCCTGCAGCTCAGTGGGTGGGGCGCCAGCCCCATATACCAAAGGTGGTGGGTTTAAACCCGCCCCGGCCAAACTGCAACAAAAAAATAGCCGTGCGTTCTGGTGGGTGCCTGCAGTCCCAGCTACTTGGGAGGCTGAGGCAAGAGAATCACCTGAGCCCAGGAGTTGGAGGTTGCTGTGAGCTGTGACGCTACGGCACTCTATCGAGGGTGATAAAGTAGGACTCTGTCTCTACGAAAAAAAGAAAAACCAACAAAATCTCATCCCAATCCAGAAAACCACTCCACCAAGATGGAAGAGAAAGAAAACAATTTTATTATTGAATAATCATTAAACCAGGATGTGATGTGCACCACAGGGCCCTGCAGGGGGACTGCAGAGAACTTTTTGTCCATCTAGGCAGGCATAGCTCCTTATAGACATGTTCTGGAGATAAGGAAGAGCCAGTGCTCAAGGAAGAGGACTCAGCAATGCCACTTATCACAGACAGTCTGTCCTATTCACTTGGTGTTTGGGGCCACCATCTGTGTTAGCCAACTGGCTTTATCCAGAGGAAAAATGGGAAGAACCAACTTCTCTCTTTATGTAAGGGGGAGTTTTCTAACACGGAGTAAGTCACCCATCAAAGACTGGGAGATGGGGCACTGTCCTTGCCCATGGGAACAGCTCCAAGCACAGCCTCCCAGGTCTTTGAGAAAGACATTCCTGTGTGTAGCAAATGGACTAATTAGCTTTAAAAAGGTTTATACAGAGGCCAGAAAGAATTAAGCCTCTTATATTTAATTTGTATTTGCTGTTACTCTACAACCTGGAGCATGTGGGGCTCATAAGGGTCAGTGAGGAGTTCTCAGCTCGGTGAGAAGTTGGGGTGCAGGTTTGGAACGTGAGTGTGCTCTAAAGCCTCCTTTGGGTGGTAAGTGGAGAATAAGACCTGGCCTCTGCAGCAAAGAGGGGGATTTGGGGAGTCTAGGATATGAAGAATGGTGCTGATTTCCTTTCCTGGTTTGTGTCAAATAGCCAGGTGGATTTGGCAAAAACAACACTCATGGCGTGCTGTGGTCTGAATGCTGTGTCCCCTCCAAACATAGGCTGAAATCCTAGCCCCTGAGGTAATGATATTAGGTGGGGGGAGCCTTTGGGAGGTGATTAGGTTATGAGAACTCTGCCCTAACCACTGAGGTCAGTCCCCTTCTAAAAGGGATCCCCAAGAGCCAGACCACCCTTTAAGGATATAGCTGGAAGGCACGGACTATGAGCAATAGGCCCTGACCAGACACCGAGTTTGCCAGTGCCTCGATCTTGGACTTCCCAGCCTCCAGAACAGCGAGGAGTAAATTTCTGAGGGTTGTAAGCCAGTGTCTGCTAGCTTGTGATAGCAGCCTGACCAAGCTGAGACATGGCGACCGGGGTTACTTTCTGCTTCTCTCTGGAGCACAAGATCGCTGTAGGATGCATGCCCCATGCTTAGTATAGAATGCATCCACTGTTCTCCCACTTTTCTGGTCATTTCTCTTGGAGAAACTCTCTCAAACATTGTAAACCCTCTTGGTAAGAGGCAGAGAAATAAAGTAGAACTTTGGAAACAAATTCTGAGGGACTTTGTTTGAAATACATCAAAGCACAGCTTTCACACACAAACCTGTTTAATCCTCTCCCCCAAATGCAGTGTTTTCAAAAACTGTGTAGACACGTGCTAGACCAGACATGCCTCAGGACCTACATATTGGAGTCAAAAGCCAGTCAGTTTCTGGCTGTCACCAACCCAACCTGTTGGTGAGACAAAGCTGAGTTTCTCGATTACATGGTAAGGGAGAAGGCTACTTTGACAGAACTCTGGTGGTGTTCCAAGTTGGGCAAGATGAGGTATGAACGTACCAAAAATTGGAATGGACTGAGTCTCAGAGGCTTGAGTTAAGGCAAGTCTTTCAAACATGAGGACTTGTGCAGGACTAGGACTTGGCTCCAGAATCGGCAGAAACAGCGAGAGCAATGTTTTGAGGTGAGGGGTTTGAAGAATCCCAAGGCACCGACTGTCCATCGGTGCTGTCCGCTAATGTGATGTAGTGAACAGCCAAAGTGTCAGCCTGAGCGGGAAGGTCTTTGGAAGAGAGAAGAAATGTGGATGAAGACAATGGCACAGCAAAGTCAAATTCAGGTAGATGGCAACATGTGCTTTTGATAACAATAGGGCAAAGCTTTGAACATGCCCAGCTCCCAACAAAGCAAGCAAGAGTGAGGCTGTCCTGGAGCGCCCCATCCCGGAATGCCCCGTCCGGAATGCCCCGTCCGGAATGGCCCATCCTGGAATGCCCCTGTTAGGATGTACATCTCTGCCTCTCCAGGGTTCCATACAGTGTCACCCATTCTTGTCAAATCAGCTCACAATTCTGTTCTATTTCAACAGTGCCCTCCATATTTTTTGTTTTCTTACCTTGAGTGTTTGATGTGTGAACTTTCTGAGCTGCAGGAGGCCACATTCTCTTGTGGCTTTATTACCCCTCCTCTACCTCATGGAAATAACTTTATTCCCTTTTCTTTATATTATAGTAAAATATGGCTATTATAAAAAAAATCTTTTGGGGGTCAGGTGCAGTAACTCACACTCGTAATCCCTAGCTCTGTGGGAGGCTGAGGCGGGAGGATTTCTTGAGTTCAGGAATTTGAGACCAGCATGAGCAGAATGGGACCTCATTTCTGATAAAAATTGAAAAATTGGCTAGGCATCATGGCTACTCAGGAGGCTGAGGCAGGAGGATTGCGCGAGCCCAGGAGTTGGAGGTTGCTGTGAGCTAGGCTTAGGCCATGGCACTTTAGCCTGGCAACAGAGTGAGAATCTGTCTCAAACAAACAAACAAACAAACAAACGAACAACTTTTTATTCCAACAAACATTAGAAAGTATAAAGGTAAAATGAAGAAAAAATAATGACCCGGGATTTTAAAATGTGGTATGTGTTCCCATCTTAAGAGAGAGGCAGAGCAGTTGTCCCTTAACTTCTAGATGGAACGCTGCTCCCATCACTTTAGAAGATTCCATCCCAATGCAAGGAAGAGACTCAGGAGAAAGGGAAGACCTGTGCCTGCTTAGTCCTTTCTTTAAAGGGCTGAGAACGGAAAAGATGATGGTGCCTGGAAATTACCATATGTAATTTAAAATAGGAGTGATTGGAATAGCAAAAATTAGAGCAAGGAAGTCTGATGTTCTGCTTTTTTCCATAGCGTCGGGTTCAACAATTTTGTTAAAATATCAGGTTCTTTCTGAAACCGTGTTTTGATGCTCCTACTTAGCTGTCATTCTGGACACAGCAGCCTTCTTACTGATTTCCAAGGAGATGTAAATGATTCAGTATGTTTTTTATTGGTCTCATTTTATTTTGCCTCAAAGTCCACAAACTGTAATTATGATTGATTGTTGTTTTTTTGAAAATTGGCTTTGTCAGTATCCCCGGAGTTAGGCAGCTTGTGAAAATAGTCCAAAATGAAAAGAATGGCCCCCTCCTCCTTGGTATGTAGGTAAGGCATGCTGGTAAGGGTGTGCCAGCTTCAGAATATGTGTTGCAAAGAAATTATTTCTACCTGTTCAAACCAAAGAAGGTTCTTTCTTTTCCTTCTGGTTTTCCATCTCGGTCTTTTATACCCCTATCTCCTTTTATGTAACTATTTGCCTATGGAATATTCTAGCTAAACAAGCCCATGAAAATAACCAAACTAATTACATGCAGTTTTTTTTATGCTTGTGGCCTAGATTTCTAAGTGGAATTAAATGTTGACAGTGCTCTGATCGTGGAAGGCGGTGTAGCCACCAGCACAACCCTGCTGACAAGGCTTGAAAACATCCTGGCATGCTCTCGTGGGTTCTGAAAGTGCAGAAAGGCCTTGATATCTCCCAGGTCTCCATAGGAAGAAGCAAAAGTTCAGAGGATGGGCAGGACCCACAGGCTGTCTGGATGGCTTCCAAACTTATCAGTGGGGGGGGAGGGGGTGTTGTTGTTGGGCCCAGGCAAGACTAGACCCATTAAAAAATGGGTAGGAAAACATTCGGGATTCTTTTAGGTGCTGTCCACCTGCCCACGCACCCCACTCACAGCTCATCCCAAACCACTGCTCTATCTTCAGGATCCAGGTCTCACCTCCAGTACCACCTCCCCTGGGAAGGAACCAGGGGTCTTCAGAGGAATGGCCGGTGAGGATCAGGAACAGGAAATGTACAGATGAGCATGGGACATCTGGTCGTGCCAGAAAACAAGGAAGCTATCAAAGACTAATCACATTAAAAGTCCCTTGGATCTGCTAGATAACTGACCTGTTTTCTTCAAAAATGTCAAGGTCACAAAAGACAGACGGAGGAGCATTCCATGTTACGTGAGACCAAAGAGACAACTAAACGCAGCATTTTTTTTTTTTTTTTTTTGTAGAGACAGAGTCTCACTGTACCGCCCTTGGGTAGAGTGCCATGACGTCACACGGCTCACAGCAACCTCTAACTCTTGGGCTTACGCGATTTTCTTGCCTCGGCCTCCCGAACAGCTGGGACTACAGGCACCCGAGGCACCCACCACAATGCCTGGCTATTTTTTTGTTGCAGTTTGGCCAGGGCTGGGTTTGAACCTGCCACCCTTAGCATATGGGGCCGGCGCCCTACTCACTGAGCCACAGGTGCCACCCTAAATGTGGCATTTAATACTGAACTTTTAATACTGGCCTGGAACCACAGCAGATTTTTTTTTTAAATAAAGGACATAAATCACCATAGTCTCTGTGGGGGAAAAAATACCCCCAGATTTTAAAAAATAAGAAAAATTAAAGGGTATTACTGGGACAACTGGCAAAACATGATCATAGATTATTTATTTATTTATTTTTGCAGTTTTTGGCCGGGGCTGGGTTTGAACCTGCCACCTTCAGTATAAGGGGTTGGTGCCCTACTCCTTGAGCCAGAGGCACCGACCCCATGATCATAGATTAAATAATAGCATTGCATGAATAGCAATTTCCTAATATGGATCAGTGTTTATGACTTTTTTTTTTTTTGAGACAGAGGCTCAAGCTGTCACCCTGGGTAGAGTGCTATGGCATCACAGCTCATAGCAACTTCCAACTCTTGGGCTCAAGAGACTCTCCTACCTCCGCGTCCCAAGTACCTGGGACTACAGGTGCCTGCCACAACCCCTGGCTATTTTTTTGTTGTTGTTGCAGCCATCATTGTTGTTTGGCGGCCCGGGCTGGATTTGAACCCGCCACCTCAGATGTATGTGGCTGGCACCTTAGCCGCTTGAGCTACAAGCGCCGAGCCCATGTATGACTTTTTAAGAATATGTCCTCTTTACTACAGTGTTTATAGGTAAAGAGACATTATGTGCAATTAATTCTCAAGTGGTTAAAAATTTGTGTTATTTATTTATTTTTAGAGACATGGTCTCACTCTGTCACCCAGGCTGGAGGGCAGTGGCACAATTATAGGTCATTGCAGCATTTTTTTTTTTTTTTTTTTGAGATGGAGCCTCAAGCTATAGCCCTGGGTGGAGTGCTGTGGCGTCACAGCTCACAGTAACCAAAAACTCCTGGGTTTAAGCGATTCTCTTCCCTTAGCCTCTGAGTAGCTGGGACTAGAGGCGCCCGCCACAACGCCCGGCCATTTTGGGGGGGTTGTAGTTGTCACTGTTTAGCAGATCCAGGCCAGGTTCAAACCTGCCAGCTCTGGTGTACGTGGCTGGTGCCTTAGCTGCTTGAGCTACCCCACTGCAGCTTTGAACTCCTGGTCTCTAGTGATCCTCATGTCACAGCCTCCCCAGTAGCTAGGACTATAGATGCCTGCCACTGTACCTGACTTTATTTATTTACTTATTTATTTATTTTTGTAGAGATGAGGTCTCACTATTTTGCCTCAGCTGGTCTTGAATTCCTGGCCTCAAAGGATATTCCCCCTTGGCCTCCCAGACTGCTGGGATTATGGGTGTGAGCCACTTCATATGAACAAAAAATTATATATATACACACATATACATATATAGGTATATGTATAGGTATGTGTGTATATGCATATGTACATATATACACACTTACTCATAGGGTCCAACAATTAAGTTCAAGAACTTATCCTAGGCTTGGCACCCGTAGCTCAGTGTTAAGGTGCTGGCCATATACACCCAGGCTGGAAGGTTCAAACTTGGCCCGGGCATTAAAAAAAACTATGGCCAACATCAAAAAAAAAAAAAAAAAAAAAAAAAAAAGCTGGGCATTGTGGTGGACACCTGTAGTCTCAGATACTTGAGAGGCTGAGGCAAGAGAATCACGTAAGCCAAAGAGTTTGAGGTTGCTGTGGGCTGTGACGCCATAGTACTCTACCAAGGGTGACAAAGTGAGACTGTCTCAAAAACAAAAACCAAGGGTGGCGCCTGTGGCTCAGTGAGTAGGGCACCGGCCCCATATACTGAGGGTGGCAGGTTCAAACCCGGCCTCGACCAAACTGCAACCAAAAAATAGCCGGGTGTTGTGGTGGGTGCCTGTAGTCCCAGCTACTTGAGAGGCTGAGGCAAGAGAATCATTTATGCCCAAGAGTCTGAGGTTGCTGTGAGCAGTGATGCCACAGCACTCTACTGAGGGCGACATAGTGAGACTCTGTCCCCCCCAAAAAGAAAAGGAAATTTAGAAAGTACCAAACCTTAATGTCCCTTTGTCTATGCACCTGTAACCAGGGTGTGTGTGTTCAGATTGTACATTGGAGTCAGACCCTCCATGACCATGGACTCAGTCTTATACTGTACTTCCAAACCAAAACCCACAAACAGAATCAGTTTGTTATCTAAAATCCCACACTGAGGCTAAGAGACATGGCTCATGCCTGTAATCCTAGCAATCCTAGCACTCTGGGAAGCCAAGATGGGATTGCCTGAGCTCAGAAGTTCAAGACCAGCCTGAGCAGGAGTGAGATTCTTATAGAAAAAAAAAAAAATCTCTACTAGAAATAGGAAAACTTGACAGGCATTTGTGGCAGGAGCCTATAGTCCCAGCTACTTGGGAGGCCGAGGCAAGAAGATAGCTTGAGCCCAGGAGTGTGAAGTTGCCGTGAGCTATGACATCACAGCACTCTACGCAGGACAACAGAGTGAAACTCTGCTCTTGTCTGTAATCCTAGCACTTGGGGAGGCTGAGGTGGGTGGATACCTTGAGCTCAGGAGTTTGAGACCAGCCTGAGCAAGAGTGAGACTTATCTGTATTAAAAATAGAAAAATTTGCTGGGCATGGTGGTGGGCACCTGTATCCCTAGCTAGTCAGGAGGCTGAAGCCCAAGAATTGCTCAAGCCCAAGAGTTTGCTACAAGCTATGATGTCACAGAACTCTACCCAGGGTGGCAGAGTGAGATTAAAAAACAAACATAAAAATTGTGATGGAGTTTCAAAAGTGTTCTTGAGAAGCAGACTCCTTCGGGATGGTCTTCTCTTTTTTTTTTTTTTTTGAGGCAGAGTCTCACTATGTCACCCTTGGTAGAGTGCCATGGCATCACAGCTCACAGCAACCTCAAACTCATGGGCCTAAGCAATTCACTTGCGTCAAGTAGCTGGGACTACAGGTGCCTGCCACAATGCCTGGCTATTTTTTTTGTAGAGACAGAGTCTCACTTTACCGCCCTTGGTGGAGTGCCGTGACGTCACAGGACGCACAGCAACCTCCAGCTCTTGGGCTTCCGCGATTCTCCTGCCTCAGCCTCCTGAGCAGCTGGTGGGACTACAGGCGCCCGCCACAACGCCCGGCTATTTTTTTGTTGCAGTTCGGCCGGGGCTGGGTTTGAACCCGCCACCCTCAGTATATGGGGCCAGTGCCCTACTCACTGAGCCACAGGCGCCACCAGCTTGCTTTTTTTTTTTTGGTTGCAGTTGTCATTGTTGTTTAGTAGGCCTGGGCCGGGTTCAGACCTGCCACCCTGGTGTACGTACAGCTCAGTCAGCCCATACCCTGCTGACTGAGCTATGGGCACAGCCATGAGATGGTCTTCTATTAAGCTACACAGTTCATTCCTCCCCGCTAAAAACTTTTGCTCTCCACTACTCCAGAAAACAAAACAAAACAAACAGAAATACCAGAAGAAATCTTGAAATTGTATTAGAAGCAGATTAGCTTCTTGCTAACAAACATGGTACCAAAGAAAGACCACATGAAAAACCAAATGAACCCTGGGCATATTGCACCTTTATGCATTTTACTCATGTTAAATAGGACATAAATAGGAAAACTTAAATTCTACTAAAGTTTGCACAACAAAAATGTATTCTTGGGTGGCGCCTGTGGCTCAGTGAGTAGGGCGCCGGCCCCATATACCGAGGGCGGCCAGTTCAGACCTGGCCCCGGCCAAACTGCAACAACAACAGAAAATACCTGGGTGTTGTGGCAGGTGCCTGTGGTCCCAGCTACTCAGGAGTCTGAGGCAAGAGAATCGCCTGGGCACGGGAGTTGGAGGATGCTGTGGGCTGTGATGCCATGGCACTCTACCAAGGGTGATAGAGTGAGACTCTGAATCTACAAAAAAAAAAAAAATAATATATATATATATATTCTTTAATTTTGGTCATCCATTTGCATCAGAATGACTATTATTATTATTTTATTTATTTTGCAGTTTTTGGCCGGGGCTAGGTTTGAACCCGCCACCTCCAGCATATGGGGCTGGCACCCCACCCCTTTGAGCCACGGATGACTATTCTTTAATAATATGTGCTTGCAGCAGGATAGAGTTCCTTCTACTTCATCATCTTCTCATCTTCTCTTCTCCCAGCTCCCCTGTTGCAGTCATTTTTGGTAAGAGAGAGAAAAAGACATGGATTTTATGGTGACAGTCCCACCCCCAGAGGCAGACGAAAAACACGAAGGTTTGCATGGAGCAACCAGGAAGAGATAAAGCTCATCTAGACCCTCCTCCAAACCACGCACAAAACGTGTGCCCAGCAGAGGCTGCTATAATGCTGCCCAGCTCCCCCTTTGAGACTGAGCTCTTCCTGCCCCCAGTTACTGCAGGTTTGACCGAGAAATCATTATCTGGAAGTATCCCTCAGCTCAAGGGCACTGCCTTGCCCAAGGGACAGCCTATATCCAATGACTGGTCCATGTGGAGTTTCAAAGACCTGGTCCTCTCATCTCCGCTCGGGACAACATTGAAGGCTATCCCGGGTTGGAGCTCCCTGGGGAGGGGCTGAGGACTCTGCTGCAACAGCATTGGAGTTCGCCTTCTGCTTTCCTCACTTGTGTACACAGGAAAGTGTCAACAGAGAAGAAGCCATACTTTGTAAGTAATTTAAAGAGGTTTCCTCTTAGCCAAATCCAAGGGCCATAACCTGGAGCCACACCCAAGAAGCCTTGAGCAAGTGGACTCTCTGGGGTGGGGTTACAATTTACTTTCATACATTTCAGGGAAACAAGAATTATAGGTAAAGTAATAAATCAATATGTGGAAAACTTACATTGGTTTGGCACCAAAGGGTGATAAATCTCAAAGCAGGGGGCTTACAGGTGATAAGCGGGTTTAAAGATTCTTCAGCTGACGATTGGCTGAAAGAGTCATGCTTTGTCTAATAGACCAGGAATCAGCAAAAAGGAATGATGAATTAAGATAAGGGTGTATTAATTGGAGACAAACTACCAGACCTGTGCCCAGACTCAAGTCATGTAGATGGAGGACCTGCAGGAATCTTAGGCCTGAAAATGAGTCACAGAGAACATCTCTTAGAAGGCAGGGGAAGCTGTGATGCCACAGCACTCTACCCAGAGCAACAGCTTGAGGCTCTGTCTCAAAAAAAAAAAAAAAAAAAAAAGAAGAAGGCCGGGGAGGTTATGAGGCTTGTCTGATCTCCTTTCTCATGGCTAGCAACTCAGTTTTAGGGTATTTAGCCAAGAGGGGGTCTAGTCAGTCAGACACTGGAAGGGAGGGGGTTAAGATTTTATTTTAGTTCACAAGAGGCAAAACCTAACCTCTATCTGTCTTAAGTTTTCAGCTGGAGATCTATTACATAAAGGCAGATTAATAAGAGAAAAACTGTTCTGTGTGCAGCACACATCACTCAGGAGAAACTTCAGTGGAAAGCAACTCAAAGTGTGGGTTTAGAATCCCAGTTTATACAGCATCGTCAATAAAGAACAATAAGGGCTGGGCACGGTGGCTCATGCCTGTCATCCCAGGACTTTGGGAGGCTGAGGCGGGTGGATAGCTTGAGCTCACGTGTTCGAAACCAGCCTGAGCAAAAAGTGAGACCCCTGTCTCCACTAAAAATAGAAAAACTGGCTCAGCACCTGTAGCTCAGTGGCTAGGGCACCAGCCACATACACCAGAATTGGCGGGTTCGAATTCAGCCTGGGCCTGCCAAACAACAATGACAACTACAACCAAAAAATAGTTGGGCATCGTGGTGGGCGCCTGTAGTCCCAGCTACTTGAGAGGCTGAGGCAAGAGGATCGCTTCAGCCCAAGAGTTGGAGGTTGCTGTGAGCTATGACGTCACAGCACTCTACCCAGGGGGAAAAACAAAACACCCAAAGAACAATAAATGTATAGAAAAATGACAGGGCAATGTTAAGTGGTATCAGGCTTCCCAGGGGAGGAACTGTAGGAACCCGTAGGTAGTGTGGGAGGAAGCTGGTGGGAGCAAGCTTTTCAGATTCCTCTGGTGCCCTCTCTGGGCTAAGTCTAGATTTGTCTCCAGTAAAGGAGAATTTATTATTATTATTTTTTTTTAAAGGAGAATTTATATCCTGCCTTTAGGCAAAAAAGGGGGGACAAGGGGAGGCTAGAAAGCCCACCTCACCTGCCCCGTTTGGTGGTGCTTCTCTCCAGTTCAGAAACATTTTTATAGGCTCAGT
Organism: Loris lydekkerianus; assembly: GCA_963574355.1. Classification (NCBI taxonomy): domain Eukaryota; kingdom Metazoa; phylum Chordata; class Mammalia; order Primates; family Lorisidae; genus Loris; species Loris lydekkerianus. The sequence goes on along the minus strand of CAUYPK010139695.1, from coordinate 87,963 downwards.
GCCTGTAGCACAGTGGTTATGGCGCTGGCCACATGCACAGAGGCTGGCGGGTTCAAACCCTGCCCGGGCCAGCTAAAACAACAATGACAACTGCAACAAAAAAACAGCCGGACGTTGTGGCAGGCACCCGTAGACCCAGCTACTCAGGAGGCTGAGGCAAAAGAATCGCTTAAGCCCAAGAGTTTGAGGTTGCTGTGAGCTGTGATGGCACAGCTCTCTACTGAGGGTGACATACTGAGACTCTGTCTCAAAAAATAAAATCAAAACATTTTTATGCCAAAGCAGCATATTTTGGGGTCGTATATTCTGGTCTCTAAACGTATGAGTGTAGTTCCTGAATGCACGTCCCAGTAAACCCCTGTACACCAATCTGCATCTTAGGGCCCATGAGCTTACGGAGCTCAGGCTAAGGCTCATGCTAAGGTGCTTGGTACCGGGAGTGGTGCTAAGAAGCAGACTCTAAAGAGGGACTGGAAACAGGATTACCTTATTCTAGGTAGGGCACTGATAACCCAAACTTGTCAAAACTTTCACTGATGCGATTTGAATGGGATGATGGTGGAACAGAATCCACTGTCTCCAGCAGCCTCCAACAGGAGGGTCATTTTCATACCCTACTTGTGGTCCAGTGTAGAGTAGAAAGAGAAAGGACACTTGAAATTTGTTTAATGACTTAAGTAAGAATTATATTCTCATAGTAAAAAATCCAAACATTAGAGATAAAGCCAAAGCCTTTCTTTTCTTTCTCTTTTTTTTTTTTTTTTTTTTTTTTTGAGACAGACTGTTACTCTGTTACCCTCAGTAAAGTTTCATGGTGTCATAAGCTCACAACAACCTCAAACTCTTGGGCTCAGGCAATCCTCTTGCCTCAGCCTCCCAAGTATCTGGGTCTACAGGGCCTGCCACAACAGCCAGTTAGTTCTCTATTTTTAGTAGAGATGGAATCTCACTCTTGCTCAGGCTGGTCTCTAACTCCTGAACTCAAGCAATCTACCTGCCTAGGCCTTAGAGTGCTAAGATTACAGGCATGAGCTACCGCGCCCAGCCTCTTTTGCTTATTTAAAAATAGAGCTATTGGGCAGTGGCTGTGGCTCAGTGAGTAGGGCGCTGGTCCCATATACCAAGGGTGGTGGGTTTGAACCTGGCCTCGGCCAAACTGCAACAAAAAATAGTCGGGGTAGACTGCTGTGGTGTCACAGCTCACAGCAACCTCAAACTCTTGGGCTTAAGTGATTCTCTTGCCTCAGCCTCCTGAGTAACTGGCACTATAGGCGCCCACCACAACGCCCGGCTGTTTTTTTGGTTGGAGTTGTCATTGTTGTTTAGCTGGGCTGGGCCAGGCTCGAACCCACCAGCCCCGGTGTATGTGGCTGGCGCCCTAGTCAAGGTAAAACTTTTAATAGAGGGGAAAAGCAGAATGGAGACTGACCAGGTGTCAGTTCAACCCCCACACAGTTGCAAAAGGCTTTTATTAGCCCCATCAGCCAAGCTGGAACCGGGAAGTAAGTCCTGAGTATCACTCAGGGCTAGACCTGGCTAGGGCATGGGTAGGGTGTTTCTAGAAACTCTGCCCTTGAGGCCCTCCAGGAATCTGGAGAGGGGACTGCTGGTTTCTAAAATGGCTGCACTCTTGTCAAGGTTATGAGAATTCCTTTTCCATAAGTACAGTGCTGTGCATTGAAAACACACTCCAAAAAGTTAGCAATCCTCATGTCACCTTGCCTGAAAGTAGAAAGCAAGTCTATTTCATTCTGATTACATCATCTACCATAGAGTGCTTTATATGGAGACAGGCTCAATAGATGTCTGAAGGCATAAATGGGCCAATTCACCCCATCCAATATTCAAATTTGAAGATTAAGTGCTCTGCCTCCTTTTTTATGCTTCTTTCTTTGAACCTTTTCTCCCTGGAACAATATTCTTAATTTTATTCCCCTTGCCAGCTGCCTCCTCTCCTGAAATTTAACTCATGGTATCATTGAAGCTGGCTACAAGAGAACCAAAGAACATCTCAGGTGAATATGTTCAATCACTGAAGGAGCTAAATGCCTGACAGCTTGTCGGTAAGACCTGTCCCCTTTTGGAGCACTCCACAAAAAGTAATTAAAGCATTAATACTTAACAAAGAAAAAGGAGATTTGCAAAAACCCTCATGACAGACTATTTAACAAAGTTCAGTAACCTTGGTCGTCTGAGAGTTTCACTAGTGGAGGACCCAGGCCACCATCAGCACCAAAGATTCCAGATGGGTGGGGCCACCGAGGGGTGTGGAGCCTCCAGGAGGCCAGACCTGAGTGGGGAAATGGAAACTTTCACACCTACTCAGAGCCACTCAGGCAAACTCCACCCAGCTGGAGTGCCTGGGGCATAACGCGAAAGGACCAGCACAGGTGAGGGAAGGTGTGTCCTCTTTGCACTTTCTCCAAGGTCAGCTCAACTCCAAAGACAGGTGAGAAAATGGATGTGTGTGAATCTGTTGGGTTTTACCTGAGGCCTGGGAAAAACAAAGAGTGTGTGTTTCTGCTTTCCTGCAGAACGGTGGTTTGAGAGCTCAGGCCACCCTAAATCGGCTCCAGGACAGTCCTGGGGCGGCGGCCGGGGGAGTTAGGAGAAGGAAGGTGGGGACATTGGTGTCCTGGAGGGTAAATTCCAAGACTCTAATTCATTTCGCATGCCAGCGCCCAAGTTCGGTGACCTGTGGAGTTCATGAAATGCTCCTCCAGACCCTCCCTGTGAATGCGGGACCCCCGAGCCCTGTCTGAGGACCGACACCAAGAGCCGGCCTCGTGCAAGGACAGGGCGCCCGGCCACACACCGACGCAGCGGGGGATTGCTGCGGTGGCGAATCTCTCGACTTGAGCTGAAGAGTGGCGGCTGCAGCCTATCCACTCGGGCTCGGCTCCACTCAGGGTCCGCGACAGCCCCGAGAGCTACCCAGGCCAGAACCGAGTGAGAACCTAATACAGCGTGTAGTAGCCTCAGACCCAGCGTGGCCACAGAAGGTGGACGCCAGGTACGCTTCTGAGCCGACCGCTCTCTATTGGACAACCGCCTTGTCAATCACTGATGGAATGATTGCGCGCACAAAACATCCGGGACCTACCACCCTCGGGGTGAGGCGGGCTCAGGCGGTGATGGAAGGACGTAATACCCAATGGCAATCAAGCTTTTCCTTCCGCGGCAGATTGGCGGGTGCGGCAATCATTCATGCGCTGCGGGGACATAGAGGTGGGGAAATACGGGTACCATGGCAGTGATTGGTCAAATTCTCTGATGGGTCAGCCCTAGGCGTGGTTTAGTGTAAGAAATGGGCGGTGAGAGGCCAGGCAGCGGTGGCTCATGCCTGTAATCCCACCGCTGTGGGAGGCCAAGGCGTGTGGGTTGCCTGAGGTCACAGGTTCTAGACCAGCCTGAGCAAGAGCGAGACTTCGTCTCTTAAAAAAAAAAAAGGAAGAAATGATGGGCGGTGGCTTGACTTGTATGTATACCTGCGCTGCAGGTGAAGACGTAGGAATTTTTCAAAGTTACTACTTAGAGCTTTCATTAAAGCTCCTGATTTTAGTAGGCTTTCCTGGAATTACCCAGGTTCTCTGGACTCCTGAGTTAAGGCTTCTGCACCTCCGTGCCGGATTGAGGTTGCAGAATGACGGTGCTGACTCCAGATTACCTCCCGAGTCTCAGAAATGTGCGCTGCTCAGTGAGCCGAGCTAATGGTAGATGGATGGTAGTTCACGGAAAACCGGACATGAGCGGACAGCGAACAGAAAGGAAAATTTTTTGAGACAGAGTTTCACTTTGTCCTCCCTGGTAGAGTGCAGTGGCATCACAGCTCACAGCAACCTCCAATTTTGGGGCTTAGGCAATTCTCTTGTCTCAGCCTCCCGAGTAGCTGGGACTACAGGCACCTGCCACAAGGCTGGGCTATTCTTTTATTGCAGTTTGGCCAAGGCCGGGTTTGAACCCACCACCCTTGGTATATAGGGCCGGCGCCCTACCCACTGAGCCACAGGTGCTGCCCTATTTGTTGTTGTTGTTGTTGTTGCAGTTGTCATTGTTGTTTAGCAGGCCCGGGCGGAACCTGCCACCCTTGGTGTATGTGGCCTACAACCTGCTGACTGAGCTATGGGTACCCCCATGCGATGGTCTTCTTATATTGTGAATAAGTTAACTAAAACCAGTTCAGCACCCTTGTAGTGTTCATGGCACAGGCCACATCCACCGAGGCTGGTGGCTTCAAACCCCGCCTGGGCAGGTCAACAAAGACAACTGCTACAGGGCGTTGTGAACAAATAGGAGATTCTTCTTGGTTTCAGGTTACAGAGTAGAAATGTTTATCATACAGTTTTGTGCTAAATTGTTGCCATTGACCCCAAGAACCTTTTAAGAATAGGTTCTGGCTGGGTCCCAGCACTTTGGGAGGCTTAGGAGGTGGTTGCCAGTGCTCACCAGTTCAAGACCAGCCTGAGCAAGAACAAGACTTGATCTGTAAAAATAGCTGGATGTTGTGGTAGGTGCCTGTAGTCCCAGCTACTTAGGAGGCTAAGGCAAGCCAATCACTTGAGCCCAAGAGTTTGAGGTTGATGTGAGCTATGACGCTACGGCACTCTACCGAGGGCAACTAAGTGAGACTCTGTCTCAAAAATAAAAAATAGGCTCTGAATCTGGAGATAGGTTCTTTGGAAGGCGCTTTGATTTTTCTGATCCATAATAATGGTGAGATCTGGACGCCATAGACATGTCAGTTTTTTTTGAAGACAGTCTCGCTAGGTCTCCCTTGGTAGAGTGTCATGGCATCACAGCTCACAGCAACCTCTAACTCTTAATCCATTCTCTTTCCTCAGCCTCCCAAGTAGCTGGGACTATAGGTGCCAGCCACAACACCTGACTATTTTTTGGTTGAAGTTGTCATTGTTTGGCAGGCCTGGGCCGGGTTCGAACCCGCCAGCTGCAGTGTATGTGGCTGGAGCCCTAACTGCTGAGCTATGGGCACCAAGCCAGACATGTCAATTTGAAATAGGCATTTTTCCATTTTTATTTTTTGTAGGCAGGGTCTCACTCTGTTGTCTAGGCTAGAGTCCAGTGATGTCATCATAGCTGCAACCTCAAACTCCTGGACTCAACGGAGCTTCCTGGCTTAGCCTCCCAAGTAGCTAGGGCTACAGGCATGTACTATCATGCCTGGCTAATTTTTAAATTTTTTGTAGAGACAGGGCCTAGCTATGTAGCTCAGTTTTAAGAGGCGTCTTCCAGGCCAGGTGTGGTGGCTCATTCCTGTAATCCTAGTGCACTGGGAGGCTGAAGTGGGTAGATTGCTTGAGCTCATAGGTTCAAGACCAGTCTGAGCAAGAGCAAAACCTCATCTCTAAAAATAGCTGGGCATTGTGGTGGGCACCTGTAGTCCCAGCTACTTGGGAGGCTGAGGCAAGAGAATCATTTGAGCCTAAGAGTTTGAGGTTGCTGTGAGCTGTGACGCCATGGCACTCTACCAAGGGTGAGCTGTGACGCCATGGCACTCTACCAAGGGTGGCGCCTGTGGCTCAGTGAGTAGGGCGCCGGCCCCATATACCGAGGGTGACAGGTTCAAACCTGGCCTCGGCCAAACTGCAACCAAAAAATAGCTGGTGTTGTGGCTGGCGCCTATAGTCCCAGTGCTCGGGAGGCTGAGACAAGATAATTGCGTAAGCCCAAAAGCTGGAGGTTTCTGTGAGCCGTGTGACATCATGGCACTCTACCAAGGGCAGTAAAGTGAGACTCTGTCTCTACAAAAAAACAAAAACAGGACTCTTTCAGCGCCAAATGGAGTGAGGCATTTGCTTACAGGAGGAAGAATGTCATTCACAGAACCAAATCTAATATCACAGGTGAGCTGATGCAATCTCAAGCAAGGCAGCAGTATAAACAGAAACAGCACTTACTGAGAAGAGAAAAGAGCTACCCAACAGTCGCAGCAAGCCAATAGTGTTTCCACAGTGCATCCGGGGCCTGGAGTGGGGCCTGGGCAGCAGACCTTCATTATAGAGGAGGATGCTGGGTACTCCAGTCCCTGGCTTCTGAGATCCCCCAGACGTCCTCCTGGAGCTCACAGTGCACTCATGGACAGTACAGGTGTCTCCCAACACCCATCCCTGTTCCCTTATCATGGAGCCCTGATGAGCTCCCATCCTTCCAGTGGCTGTGTGTTCAGGGGGATGCTAGACCCAGCGTCAGGCCCCAGGGGTCTAGGCCAATCAGGAAACCCATCTCCTTGTCCATGATTGGTTGAAGCATGATACATGACATATTCTGGCCAATTGGGACCCGAAGGGGAGTGGGATGGGGACATCTGGACCAATCCCCTCCCTCATAGACAGAAACAAGAGATGGCCCTTTTCCTGCTTCTGTGTGTGGAACCTGAACTCTGCAGCTATCACAAGGAGACCAGGTCTATAGCAAAAGCCAGCAACTCAAAGGAGACTGATCTAAAAGAAGGGCAGCTTGAGCCCTGACCATCCTGGGCCTGGTGCCATTCTGCCTTTGGACTGCTCAGGTGAGACAGCCTCTCCTTGCCTAAGCCAGTGAAGTTGGAGTTTTCTGATCCTTGCAGCAGGAACATCTTAGCTGATACAAGTATGCAAAAGTTCCTCCAGTTTACTTTCCCCACAGCCATGGGATTTGATTCAAGTACACAAGTCATTCCTGTTTTATATAATCAGAAGGAACGGGAAGCGGAAAGGGAGATAAAGCACGGGGCAGAGCAATAGGAGTTTTGCTGCCACAGCCTTTGGAGGCATAAGAAAACCCAAGCATTAGCGTGCATTTAGGGAACAGGGAGATAAGATGATGTAAGGGGTCCCTGTGACCTAAGCAAGGGAGCAAATAATTCTTCAGTCATAACATTTTTAAATGCTTTTGACAAAACAGATAAAAACAATTTTTAAAAAGGAAAAAAAAAAGCGCTGACAACAAAAATAAAGATAATTGAAAAAAGAAAAAAGCACTGGCATTTGGATAAGGCAACAGACAAGATTGTCAGCAAAGCCCAAGGAATTACATAACAAAGGGGTTCCTGAAAAATGGCTAGTGAGCCATATGACAGGAAGTTAACTGCACTCCCCGAAATTACCCATGGGCGGGGGAAGATGCCACCGCCTTTTAAAATGTAATGGGTCGATTAGGTTTTATTTCAAGAAGTAAGAAATCTCTAAGAACTTTCCTAGGTTCTCTCTTTAGCATGCCCTCCCTAACCCAGTTTCCTCAGAACTGTGAATTTTCCTGCCAGTGGGGTGAGCAGAAACAGGCCGTGCAGACTTGCAGGATAACTTATCCCATCATTGTGTTCAAGTGCTCACAAAAACAGGTGCATCCCTCTGGGGTCCCAAACACTGCCCTCTAAGATGACTGTGGAATTGTACCGACTGCTTTCTGGTGAGGTTCTCCTGGCCGGCACCTGTGGTAGGGACTAGGTCACGAATTTTATTTCTTCTGTCTACAGCAGGCGTCCTCAAACTTTTTAAACAGGGGGCCAGTTCACTGTCCCTCAGACCATTGGAGGCCAGACTATAGTTTAAAAAAAAACAACTATGAACCAATTCCTATGCACACTGCACATATCTTATTTTGAAGTAAAAAAACAAAACGGGAACAAATACAATCACACCGCCTCATGTGGCCCATGGGGACTCCTAGTAATGTCTGGCATAGTTCTAGGTACATAGAAGTACTCAAATTAAGTCTTGCTTAGTGATATTTAAGGTAAGTCTTTTGCTTAAATGAGAGAAACTCTTGAAGGATCTTATCTCTGATACCATGATTTTGTGCCAGGAGGGGAGGAGAGTCTTTCTTTTTTTGAGACAGGGTCTCACTCTGTTGTCCTGGGTGGTGTGCAGTGGTGTCATAGCTCACTGTAACCTCAGTTCCTGGGCTCAAGCAATCCTTCTGCCCCACTCTCCTGATAGCTGGGACTACAGGTGCATGCTACCATTGATTAATTTTTTTTTTTTTTTGAGACAGGGTCTCAGTCACCCCGGGTAGAGTACTGTGGTGTCATCATAGCTCACAGCAACCTCAAACTCTTGGGCTCAAGCAATTCTATTGCCTTAGCCTCCTGAGTAACTGGGACTATAGGTACCTATGACAACACCCTGTTAATTTTTCTATTTTTAAGAGATGGGGTCTTTTTCTTGCTCAGGCTGATCTTAAACTCCTGAGCTCAGGTGATCCACCTTCCTCGGCCTCTTAAAGTACTAGGATTACAGGCATGAGCCACCATGCCCAGCCAATTTTTGTATTTTTTTTGTAGAGTTGGGGTCTCATTGTCCAGGCTGGTCTAGAACTCCTGGTCTCAAGTGATCCTCTCGTCTCAGCCTCCCAAAGTGCTGGGATTATAGGCATGAGTCACTGGCACCCAGCCAAGTTAGACTTTTTGCTAAAAGAATGCCCCCTATTGCTTGCATCCCTACAGTTACAGAAGCCTCCAGAAATCCTTCTAAGGCAGAATGAGACACTCGGGCAGCAGGCACTGATCCTAGGGTTCCTCACAGCACCCCTGAATCCTTTCCACATCACCAGCTGGGTGTCGAGCCCTCCTGCACCACTGCCTGCCTGGGTCTCTGCAGAAGCCTGACTTTGGATCTGGCTAAAACCTCAGGACCTCCCTTGACAGCAGATCCAACCTCAGCAGTGAGCAGAAGCCAAAGCGGTCAGGGACTTCCCCCGTGAAGAGAACACTCCTGATGCCTGTAAATAGAGAATGTGTGCCTGCATCTATGACAAAATTACGCCTACAGATGTCTGCAAATCAAGTGCGCAGGTCAAGGGCAGGGACAGAGTTGAGGCACGGCAGCCGCGGGGTCTTGCGGGGTCTCCAGGGGCCTCGTGGGCGACGGGCTACATGTCGTAGAGCCGGAGCTGCTCCTGCACATCACCATCGGACATCTCCCCGAACGTTTCCTTGTTGTCTTTCATGAGCTTGAAGATGGCAGCCAGCTGTTCCTTCTGAACTCTGTCGGGAAGAAAGGACAAAGGAAGAAGGTGCTCCTCGCCCACAGGGGAGAGAGCCTGCGCAGCCAGCCGAGGCCGGGACCCCCCTCTCTCATTTGCAACTGCTTTTGCTTTTTTTAGAATAAGAAAATGAAAATAACCCCCACTTACAACATAGGAGCTGTTCGGTCTAACATACTTAAGGGTTCTAAAAACCGGATTCTGAGTTTTAGGTTTACTAGGGAAGGTTGAAGACCCAAGGATCCAAGTATCACATAGGTTCTCATGCCTCAGTTTCCCCTTGGCCCTCACAAGCCATAGTGAAACAGTGAGGAAGAACAAAGTTCCATTAAGTAGCTTGAGATCCTGTGAAAAACTAACTAGGTTAGAAACAGCCTTAGTTTAGAGCCAAAGGTGCAGGAAGAAAACATTGTTATTGGCTGGGAGACGGGGAGCCTGCAGACGTGGGAGGATACCGAAGGGGTAAGCTGAAACCCAGCCTGGTCTCCCTGCCCAGAGGAAGGGGGTGCCTTTTTCTTTTTGTTCTTTTTTTTTCTGAGACAGAGTCTCAATTTGTCACCCTTGGCGTCTTAGCTCACAGCAACCTCAAACTCTTGGGTTCGAGTGATCCTCTTGCCTCAGCCTCCCAAGTAGCTGGGACTACAGGCGCCCGACTATGTTTTAGACAGGGGGTCTTGCTCTTGCTCAGGCTAGGCCTTTTTCTAATTTGCACAAACACACCCTGTGGCAGCTGGTGGCCCTGATCCTTTGCCGGAACGGGTGTGGATGAAGACCGGCCTTGGTGTCTACTGCACAACTCTTTTGTGGTTGGAAGCAATGTCCTATTATCTTTATGAGGCTCAGCCACACCATCTGGCCAGCACAGGCACAAACATGACAGGGCAGGGCACAACTTTGCAGCAGAAACCAGGGAACCATACAGGTTTGTTTGTTCCGCTCTGGTGCCCTGTGCTTGTCAGCGTGGCTGGGCACTGCCTCTGGCTCCATCTCGCTATTCCAGTTTCTTACTTCTGCAGTCCCTGCCCTCTAACCCTCTAACGCCACACCACACCACTGTCTTGGCACCCTCAGAGGCTGTAAACCAGTCCAAGTCCACCATACACAAGACTTTATTTAGCAGAGTGTCGGCTGCCAGCACCCCCAACATGGTCCAGAAGGGTGTTCTCAATGTGGCTCCTATACATTTCCTACCACATTCCTTCTGCTCCAGCCTACCCTCCCCAGGTCCCTATCGCCCATTTAGGAAATGGTTTTCTGTCTAATGCAGCATCTAGAAGCTGAAATACTGAAGTCCCAATTCCCAGCCTCCTTTCCCCCCCCCCCCCCCAGGAGAGTTACAGCTACAGTTTCCATCTGGAGAGGAAGGAGCCTGTGACTCGTACTTTGTAGCCGACTGCAGGAGGTAAGGGATACCGTGAACAGAAAACATGTGTGGGATGGCGCCTGTGGCTCAGTGAGTAGGGCACTGGCCCCATATACCGAGGGTAGCGTTTTCAAGCCCAGCCCCGGCCGAACTGCAACAAAAAAATAGCCAGGCATTGTGGCGGGTGCCTGTAGTCCCAGCTGCTTGGGAGGCTGAGGCAGGAGAATCGCGGAAGCCCAAGAGCTGGAGGTTGCTGTGAGCCATGTGACGTCATGGCACTCTACGAGGGCGGTAAAGTGAGACTCTTGTCTCTACAAGAAAAAAAAAAAAAAGCTTGTGTGCTGAGCTCCTTGGATGGAATCACATCCTAATGTATTCATGGGCATCTCCCTGAGTGAACATAAATTATTTCATGTGTTTGTTTTGTTTTTTTGAGACAGAGTCTTACTTTGTTGCCCTTGGTAGAGTGCTATCATGTCATAGCTCACAGCAATCTCAAACTCTTGGGCTCCAGAGATTCTCTTGCCTCAGCTTCCCTAGTAGTTGGGACGTCAGGCACCCTCCATAACACCGGGCTATTTTTTAGAGACAGGGCCTCGCTCAGGCTGGTCTAGAACTCCTGAGCTCTAGCAATCTACCCACTTCCAGGTCTCCCAGAGTGCTAGGATTATAGGCATGAGCCCCCGTACCAGCCTTATTTCATGTGGTTTAGAGGGCTGTGATGTGTGTATCATGTTTGTAAATTTTTTTAACAGGGCGGACCTATCACTTCCTACTCTAATGGAGATTGAGGCATAAAAATGAAAGTGGGCTCAAATTTAAATGAATTCAAAAGAGGTTACTTTTTAAAAACAAAGCAAACTGAAAAAACACAGTAATCGAGATCATCTACTTAAAGTTTATTGGACTGAACAAAGGCTGATTACAGAGCTCTAAGCCATCAGAAGTACAGGAGGCCTGGTGCCTACAGGCCTCAATGATCAGAAAGTTTCCAGAGAAACCTAGGTAATTACACTTGGAGGGAGTCACCACTCATTGTAACAATAAGATCCTAGCCTGGATAGGCTATCACGATTGCTGTTTGGGTACACAAGAGTACGTTCTCTCTTCATCACGTGGTTCTATGTAGCAGGCATTTACTACGTGGCTGTTCTTTTATTGTCTGTTCTGCTCTAAGCCCTGAACCTAAGGTATGAGGCCCAGAAGAGAAGGCCACTGGAAATGCACACCCCAAGAGTGGACACTGGACATTTCCCAGCCTTCCATTAAATGAAAAAAAGGTCTATAAACTTACTGCTTTAAAAAAAGACTTAATCAACAGATTTAAACAAATTAATTTGATATAGTATAAATACTGTCAAATATAAAATTCCAAGAAATCAGTCTGGTACTGCCTGGTTACCATTACGTAAGTGAAGTTCTTAATAATCTATGAAACCCTCTAGGAAGAGGTATAGTCAGATCTATTTTAAGCTAACATTATTATTGCTTCTGCCAAAGCAAAGGTGGAGATTTGGCTAAGCTGATAAGATCAGTGAAGAAAAGGCTGGATCCAAACCTCCTCTAGATGGAAAATCAGGACAATGACCAAGTCGGTTCCTGGCACTGCTTTCTGCTGCCCAGTAATCAATATGGTGTCTTCACCCCCCCTACTGAGCCAGCCAGAAAGAGGGATGGCGCCCCCCAGGGGAAGGGGCACATCCACCATCCCTGATAGGGCTGGTCAGCTCAGGTGAGCTCAGGCGAGCACAGGGAGCTCTGCCTCATTTGTCTGTCAGACCTCAAAGTCTTTCATGGTCTGGCTTCAGTGAGGGCACAGGAGGGCTGGAATGAACCCATACTCTGATTTTAAGTAGAAGCTGCTGAAACTGGTGGGAACTAAGGTTTGAAGGGTGTGGGGGGGAGCAAATCTGAGTGGTAAGAAAAATTAAAGTCCAGGGGCTGAGCTCAAATTCTTAAAACCCTTCAGCTTAACAAAACAACCCACATACATGGGGACGAATGACTCTAAGCAGGGCAGAGTCAAAGGCAGTCCCCGGACTCTGCTAGACAAGGGGAAAGTCCTGACTGGGGGTCTCTTGCTCAGCAGATCCATGGAGGCAGGAGGCACCCCGGAGCTGCCTGGGCACCTTTCTGGGGCTTTCCATTTAATCTCAAGCTTTTAAGATGCCAAAAGGAAAGGCCTTTAGGAGGAGGCTAAGGATAACTTCGTTATTCTTCAGTTCTGTAGAGAGAAATAGGGAGAAAAAGGTAATTTACTCATCTTTCATGTACCACGGGAGAGGAAAAGGGGAAACTGGGATGAGGAGGGAGAATGTTTGGAATTGCAGAAGTCAAGGTTTCTCAACCGCCTGGCAGTTTGTTTCTCTTGGGAGCAAGATAGTCTCTGCCGCAAAGCCCTGCAGCCCCGACCTGCGCTCAGCCTCTTCGAGGTATTTTAGGGACGGGGGCACGTGAGTCGCGGGGCCTTTCTGATGCTTGGCTGTGTGGTTGTGCTGGCGACATTCCTGTCACCCTAGGCAATCTCCCGTTCCGGCTGGCTGGGTCTTGTCGCCTCTGGGGTTGCCGGCTCCCTAGCGCGCAGCTTCCCAGTGCTCAGGGCATGCGCTGTCCGCGGAGCGCAGCGGCTGCAGGGCCCGTCCCTGCGGCGCCCTCTCGCGGGGCCGACGCGCGCTGCGGCTGGCTTTATCTCATCAGATTCAGGAACCAGAGACCTGTCCCCCAGCTGTGCTTCCTCCGCCTCCCCAGCCCATGCGATGCCAAATGCTTTCCTCTACAACCGAGTCCATTTCCAGAAGCTCCAGGATGGCCCTGCAGACCTTCCAAGGGAGGGGTGTGGGCCCCGGGGCCTGACCTGCCAGAGCCAACCCAGGCTACAACCTGGGGCCAGAAGGTGGGAGAACTGGTGGGCAGGAGCCCACAGCCATGCTTCTTCCTGCCAAGCTGCACACAGCCAAGCCCTTGCCGGCTTCACTAGTCTCTTTCTCAGGCAGCTGTCACCAGCCTGCAAGCTGACTGTCCCAGCCACACTCTGAAGCTGGAGGTGGCACTCCCAGAGATGCTGCAGGGAACCCAGGGCCTTCCTGGAGGCAGAGCAATGCTGGTGAAGAGTGTGAACCTCCGCGAGGGAAGACCCGAGGAAGTGGGCTGACAGCCACAAGCAGGGCCTTAAGCAGCATCCACCTCTGGATTTACAGACCTGACCATTGTTTGCACCCCACTCCCCTCAATCCCCTGCAGAAGGAATCTAACCTGTGAGCAGTGCTGGGGACAAGGATGGTCCTATCAGGCATGTGGGAGAACCACTGTCATGCCCTGAAAGCTGTAACTAGAGGCTTATGGGGAGCCCTGGGACAGGTAACCACTGACAATTTAGGCTCGGGATATAGATCTGCTGGTGAGCCAATACAGTGAGAGGACGTGCAGCACTTATTTGCTAACTAGCTTGCAACTTGACTAGGAACCTTGGATGCCAGGAAAGGGATCAGAAAGTGGCACAGAGCTGGGCCGGAGACTATGGTAGGCAGAGAAGAGTGGACCCTGCCATTGGCCTGGAGTTTTAGTGGTTTGCCAATAACATGTAGGTTATTTTCTGTACTGATCAGTCTAGGGCAGTTCCCTGCACTCAGCTGGGACTAGAAGTGTCTAACAGCCATTAGCTCTCCCAGCCTCTGTGGGACTATCGTGCTGAAGATGAAAGACAAAGCCAAACTCACCAGCCTCTGCAACCCCAAGCACCACCATGTGAGAGACAGAAGTGACGTGGCTCCAAGGAACCCTATGTGGTGCCACACAGGGTCTGACCACAGCAGGGCAGGGCAGGGCAGGGCAGGGCAGGACAGGGCAGGGCAGGAGAGCATGCAGGGGTCACAGCATGCTGGAAAGCCAAGGGAGCATGCAGGCCAGGGCAGTAATGGAAATGAACATGAACTCTGGCCCTGCCCCATGAATTCCACCAGCCCCTCCTTCTCAACTCAGCACAAAGTGACAGCTGCATGCGCAGAACGAGTTGGGGACTCCCCTCATCCACCTTGAGGGCACAGTCTTCATCCCACAGAATAGCCGAGTGTGAACTGGTGGTCTAGAGACCCCCCAAACACCCAGAGGGAAAAGGCCCCTTTGGGCAATGGAGCGTCTGCTCTCTGAAAATAACAGAAAAAGGTCCCAGCTCTGAACACAGGGTGGCAGTGGCAGTCTGATGCCCAGGCTGAGGTCTTTCCTATTCTAATAGTCCTTCCAGACCCATGATTTCCATCAACTTGCATGGGCAGAGACAGACCAAGTTCCCCAGGGGCCTCTGAGGGCTGGCAGGTATGTCAAGTCCTCTCTGTCCAGGGGCTGCAAACTTTTTCTGTAAAGGGCCAGAGACTAGTTTAGGATTTGTGGGCTCTGTGGTCTCTGTTACAGTGACTCACCTCCGTCATTGTAGTGCATGTGAGATGGCCCAAACCACAGCTATGTCTAGTCGCACTGGATCAACACAGACAGCAGGCCAGATATGGCCCTTGCTGTGGTCTGCCAGCCCTTGCCCTGATCATAAAACCCCGCCTGTCCCACAACTCAGGGTGTCTGCTGTGTACCATCCAATCAACTGCCTCACCTTTGGGGCCCTAGCAAGGCTACAAGGTGACAACATCCGCTTTCTTGCAGGTCCTGAGGTCCAGGATAGTCCTCAGGGATGACAGTGCCCTCAGCCTCTTGGTGGGCACTGGCCCCCAGCCAGCTGGCCCTTTAGGCTCACCAGGGACTTAACTCAGCCTCCAAGAACCTCTGCCCCGGAAAGGGGCCTTCTCTGTCAGTGATTCCTCGTGCTTGAGAAAGAGAAGGGCTCGGTGGGAAATGCATTAATTGGTTATGAAGGCGATGGGGGGAGGTCCAGACCACATCAGTTGTTTTGGGGACACATTAGCAGACAGTGTGAGGGAAGCACTACTAGTCTAAGGAATCAGGGTCCTTACCAAAAGGATTTGCAAGAATATTTGTGGCTCAGTACCTAAGGAACTTGCTACAGGGAAGTGAGGTCAGAGGTCAGCTCAATCCTGAAATATAAAGGCAGCAAACCCAGTCATGCCAAGAGGCAGCATTTTCAGTGCCCGAGGAGTTGGGGGCGCCCACCAGGGTCTTCTTCACGGCTGTGCTGACATAGCAACCCCCACTCACCCCAGGGGAAATAGCTGAGGTTTGGAGGGGCTGGAAGAGCTAATGCCAGCACCTGGGAGGGGGGACAGGGCTCTCAAGGCCAGAGTGTTGAAGAGGGCTGACTGAGGAGAGCTTGGTGGGCAGCCTGGAAGTGGCCACCAAGTTCTGCATCACCCAATACTAAACTCTAAACTGCTACCTTCCACTCGGGAGCAGGGCCAAGCCCCACAAGCCCTCTGGGTTGGCAGGTTCAGAAAATGGTGCAGCTGCTGTTTAGACTTTGGTTTAACCAGAGGACCCCTGGCCACGCGGCACCCAGAGCCCAGTACAACCCTCTGTGCCTCCCCTGTCCTCTGCCCCTCCTTCAACCCTGGAGCTGAGAGAAAGTGTGGGGGGGGAGGGGACGGGGACAGGGTGTGTTCAGATGTGTGGGGAAGAAGCTACAGCTACAGTGCCTGGGAGCTCCCTGCAGCCCACAGATAAAAGGCAGCCTGGGCGCAGGGTGGGGAGGGAGGAGGCTGTGGAAGGGACGAGCACTGAGAAGCCCAGGAGCCGCTCTGTCCAGTGAGATGAATTGGTTTTGTCATGGACTCCACGCATTACTGAACAGCCGGGTCTGCTCCTGGCTTCCCTGGCATCTCATTGTTTTTAGGTGGGGGGGAGGGGGGCAGAAATGGACTCTGTGCCCATCATCGGTCACATCACGGCAGCCTCCTCCCAGCCTGTGCCTCAGTGGACTGTCTCCAGGGGTGCAAAAGGCTGCCTGGCTATTACCAGGGCTTGGAGAAGGCCTGCCCCCTTTCTCGGCCCTTCCACGGAGGGGCAGGGCATTCGGGGCAGCTGGGTGCAAGGGAGCTGCCTACCTCTGCTCCTCCTCCAGCTCTTCTTTGGTCATCATCTTCTTATACTGGTTCCCCCTCAGCTTCCCAGGGCTGTATTTAAAGGAGAAGGCCTCTCCTACAGAGAGGGGACAAGGTCAGGCTGACCACACCCCCCCCCCCCGTCCTTTTCCCTTTGTTAGCTTTTAAAGGAACACCTGGTGGGACCTCACCTCACCTTACCTCATTCCATACCTTCCCATTAAATCCCCGCCAGAGGAAACTACCCCTGGAAATCCCTGGCTCTGTCCTGGATGTCCCCTCCCATCCCTCCCCACAGCCTCATCTGGACACTCTCTCCCCTCACCCTGAGGCCCACCCATTGCTGCTGGACCCTTGCTGCACCAGAGAGGCAGGCCCTGAACCCAGGAGTGTTCTGGCTTCCCCCCCAGTTATTAGAAATCTGAAGAAGATGTAGCCAGCCCACACTGGGCCATGTGAGTGACACAGGACTCATCCCAGCAGTCCTAGCACAGCATTATTGCTGAGTAGGCGTGACAGAAGTTGCTGGTTCCTGAGCACAGACCCCACGCCACCTAGGAACAGCCAAAGGACAGCTGTCCAGGCCTGCAGTGGCCCTCTGGGGCTGGACAGAGGGGAGGCAGGAACCACAGTGCTGGAGCATAGGCCCAGGGAAGCGAGGATTGAAGGGCAGGACAGAAAAGCTGAACATGCTTCTGGGAGAAGCCTCAGAGCCTGGCCAGCCCCGGGGACAGAAGCTGGCCGGCCTGTCCCTTCTAACTGCCATAAACTCTAGGGACCAAGTGAGGGAGACGTGAGACCAGCAAATGTCTCCTTTCTCAGTTGCTATTCTAGAAGCAGCTGTCCCTCCACAAATATTTAGTGAGCGCAATTCTAGGAGGATGTAATGGTGAATAAAACATCCAGCAAGCATTGGAAGTAATTAAAAAATGCAGTTTGCCGTTGGTCCTGAGCGCTCCAAACAGACAAGGCCAGCAGAGATGGGAAGGGTTGTTGGGAAGGTGACGGCAGGTGGCGGGGGAGAGCTTTACTGCTGGTGCTGTCACAGAAGTTGAGTGGGTTCAAGCCCTGCCATGTCTGGGAGGATAGATCCATCAAAGGGCCTAGCTGAGACATCCTGGTCTGAGAGGTACAGGGTGGCAGTGAGCCACGGGACAGTATGGTGAGAGGGGACCCCAGGGGCCTGGGACAGAGACAGGGATCATCCTTTGTCTCTCCTCAATGGAAACCTCCTCCAGCTCAGCCCAGGCTGAAGTGCAGAGACCCAGAAAGTTCCATTTTTCTGGGCCCTGGGACTCAGGGGTTGTTAATAGCACAGACACTGATGAGGCCAGGGCCTGGGGAGCTATTTTGAACAATCCGGGCTGCTGTCTGGAGCTCATCCTAAAGGCGTGAGGGTTAGGTCCTGGTTGCTATGGAAGCCCAAGGGTCCATCGCAGCCCCTGCTCACACCCAGCACCTGCTTTTGGACCTGAAATAGGAGACTGACAAAGAAACCCAGGAGGCTGCTTGAGACAGAGGGACACACACAAAAAAAAGAAAAGAAAAGAAAAGAAAAAAAAGAAAAGAAAAGAAAAGAAAAGAAAAGGAAAGGAAAGGAAAAAGGAAGGAAGGAAGGAAGGAAGGAAGGAAGGAAGGAAGGAAGGAAGGAAGGAAGGAAGGGAAAACCAACTCATCTCAACATTAGGGTCATTGCATTGCTGTGTTTTAGAAAATTAAAACAAAAATTTTTTTCCCAGCCTGGTAGTGACTAGGTTTCAATTTATGGGGCAAGTCTGATTAGCTTTATGCTTTCTGAGCCAGATAGGACAAATGCCTTTAACTTAATCACATGCGGTGAACCAGTGATACACAGACGCATCCAATTTTGCTGGACCAGGAGGGTTCCATGTAAGAGCCCCCTGGGGAAGAGGCAGGCTTCCTCTTCCAGTCTCCTGTCACTTAGGGAAGTCATTTTAGCGACACTAATCAATTAGCCTCGGAAGCTGAAACTGCTCTCTGCAGAGGGGTTGAGGATATGCACGCCTTCGCCTTCGGACAGCTGAAGCCAGAAGCCTTTCCCCCCTCTGCCTTGGTGGAAAGGGCAGGAGGTGGCTGGGGGTGGGGATGTCCAGGGCAGAGGCTCCCATAAGGAGGGAGGGCTCAGTGAAGGTACTGGGTTGGGTGGGACTGTGCCCTTGGGCTGTGCATCTGAGTGACAGGCATGGCCTGGAAAGGGGTCTGCTGAGGCTCTCTTTTTCCTTGCTCAGGAGCCTCTAGCCTTGGCTCTGGCCTGCCTTCTACATGCCCAAGTCGCTAGCACGATCCTGGCGTCTAGGCAGCCATCTCAGGCCACCTGGCAGAGGTGGATCCCAGGGCCATAGTTTCTGTGAGTCCCTTCCTTGGAGAAGACCTGGGAGAACCAACAGCAGGAAGCAAGGGTCCTCCCTGGGGAGGGGCTGGCATGCCCAGCCCTGTCCCTGATGCCTGAGAGTCAGCCCCTCCTCCTCCTCAGAGGCCCTTTGGATGGATGGGAAAGACAGCCCTGGAGCACCACCCCACAGGGCACCTCCCTGCATTCCTGAAACCCTCTCTTTCCACAGCTCCTGCCAGCAGCCGACTTAAAGTCACAGCAAGTCTTGCTTTGTAAAAAGCATAAACTATTTCAAACATACACAAAAATGCAGAAAGCAGTAAGGCCTCCGGGTGCTGGCCGTACAGATGTGACAAATGCTAAAATGTTGTTGTATTTGACTCAGTTTTAAAGCAAGAAACCATGACAGGTCCAGGGCAAGCGTGCTGCCTTCCCTGCCAGGTGGGACTCCCAGCAGCGACCTTGTGGTTCTCATTCCCTGCCTCCCTCTCCTCTGAGCTTCTGGCAGCCTGGTGGCCAGCAGATGTCTGGGCGTTGGCTGGGGCTGCTCAGAAATCAGGTGTTCTCTCCTGGGGCCCTTATTCTGAGGAAGGTGGGGTAGCAGCCTTGTGAGCGGCTTTTGCCTCAATAAACTAGGTCTGTGGCACCGTGAGGTGGCTCACTCCTGTAATCTTAGCACACTGGGAGGCTGAGGTGGGTAGAGTGCTTGAGCTCAGGAGTTTGGGAGCAGCCTAAAAAGCACAACAGTGTCTCTACCAAAAGTAGAAAAACTAGCTGGGTGTTGTGGTGGGCGCCTGTGTCCCAGCTACTCAGGCAAGGCAAGAGGATTGTTTCAGCCCAAGAGTTTGAAGTTGCTGTGAGCTGTGATGATGCCATGGAACTCTACCAAGGGGGACAGAGAGAGACTCTGTCTCAACCCCCACCCTTCACAAAAAACAAACTACATCAGAGATGTTTGGAGAGAAATGTGAAATGCAGGATGTGGTCCCAAGAGGGGAGTTAAAAGGACAGACGTCAGGGTGCTCAGCGTCCTCATGAGATGGCCCACGTCTGGAGAGGACTTCACTTTACAAATGGAAAGGCTAAGACCGAAAGTGTGGTGGTAGTGGGGGGGACTGCAGGCAGGATGGGAATCTGAGGGGGGCAGGGCATTGGCTGGACATCCCCCGGCCAAACCAAACCTCTCAGCACCCCCTCAGGCCGCTGCCCTACCCAGCCCACTCCCCTTGTCTGGCACTCCAGTTCCGGGGACCCCTGGCAGATGATGGGCACCCCAGACACAGTCAAACCCCCTCCGTAAGCATGGAGGTCCCACTCACCATCCTCTTCTTCGGGCTCTGCTTGGGGTGGGCCCTTCTCGCTGTCCGAGTCCTCTTCCTCTTCCTGTAAGACAAGGTCAGGGTCAGCGCCCTCTGCAGAGAGTGGGTATTGGCTAATTCTTGGGCCTCGGATGTTTGAAGACTCAGTAAGAGCAAACTGACACCTGGGCCCCCTGTTGGGATAGATGTGAGCCTGAGGGTGGGGGCCAGGTGGGAGACAGGGAAGTGGTAGGTGGGCAGAAGGTAGAGGACGAGGTGGGGAGGCCTTGAGAGTCCAGCCTGTTCTTCCCTGAAGTACAGGGACAGTCAACCCACCAGTAGGTTGTGCTGTGATGGCAGCACAAACATCAGTGGGCTAAGGTGGGAGTCTCTGGGTTAAGGAACCCTGTTCCTTCATCTGTGCTCCTTGAGCTGTGACCTTGACCTTCCCCAGGGAGGGAAGCTTTTGGACGCCTTCTTGCTAAGGGAGCCTGGGACTGCAACCCATTGCAGGGAGTAGACAAAGGGCCCAGGAGAAATGCAGGCTGGATCATCAGGGACTAGGCCAGTGACTGCAGGCTCCTTCTCTGCTTCCTCCTACGTTGTTTTCCATCCCCAACGATCTCAGTGTCCACTTTCCCAAAACTGCAGCTCCACCTCTGCCGCTCCAGTTCTCTCCCACACAGACATGATAAACATATGGCTGGGGGACGGCCGGACGGTCTCAGTGGAAGGAAGGGGGAGTGACTTCAACTCGCAGGAATGTTAGGACATGACGGGGATGTGCCGATGGGCTCCAGCTCTGTGGGACGGAAGAACAGGGGGAGGGGACATGGGACCCCAGTGTCTGACATCTGGAAGCCCAGCGGGCAAGTCGCCTGGCCACGAAGAAGGAACCACGGGACAGGCTGGGCCCACGGTGTCCAACAGTGGCTGGGCAGTTCTGGCAGAGGCTCCTGAATGAAGCAGGGAGCTGAGCTGGGAGGCAAAGTTTCCATAAGCCCCAGGGCGGGTCAGAACTGGCAAACCGGAGTAGCCTTGAGCTCCTCAGAGTGACTAGATGCCGGCTGGGGCGGCTCTTCCCACTTAGCAGTTTACAGTCACTGCTGTCTACAAGGTAAACAACACTGCATGGGCTTGGGTGTCCCAACATCTCCCAAATTTTGTACAGCAATGAAAGTCCTTTTGTGGCTGACGGGGGTAGGCAGGAAACAGAGAACCCACATTCACGCAGTAAACCCGCTTCGAGGGATCTGCTCCAGACGGGAAAAATGTCGACTGGGACTTTTACACAATGACTCTGATTGTGTGCAGCAGAAAACAGGACAGAACTCGAAATAACCAAATGTTTATCTGTAGAGTTAAACATCTGATAGCTACATCTATTTGATTAACACGTGTACCAACATTTTAACCAGTTAAATATATCACAGAGCACATACACCATGCAACATTGAGTTTAAAAAGGAGGTGTTGAGACACACTGGTGTGAAAAGTGCAAGGCAGGGCCAGCCGCAGTCACTCACATCTGTAATCCTAACAGTCTGGGAGGCAGAGGTGGGTAGATCACCTGAGCTCAGGAGTTCGAGACCAGCCTGAATAAGAGGGAGACCCCCGTCTCTACTAAAAATAGAAAAACTAGCTGGGTGTTGTGGTCCATGCCTGTAGTTCCAGTTACTTGGGAGGCTGAGGCAGGATGATCGCTTGAGCACAGGAGATTGAGGTTGCTGTGAGCTAGGCTAATGCCATTGCACCCTACCAAGGGTAACAGAGTGAGACTCAGTCTTAAAAAAAAAAAAAAAGGTCAGGCGAGTGGTTCATGCTTGTAATCCCAGCATTCTGGGAGGTTGAGGAGGGTGGACTGCTTGAGCTCAGGAGTTGGAGACCAGCCTGAGCAAGAGTGAGACCCTGTCTCTACCAAAAACAGAAAAAGTAGCTAAAGATGCACCATGGCTGAGGCAAGAGGACTGCAAAAGCCCAGGACTTTGAGGTTGCGGTGAGTTGTGACACCACGACACTCTACCCAGGGAGCAAAAGAATGAGACTCTGTCTCAAAAAAAAAGAAAGAAAATGAAAAGAGGATTACGTTTTGTTTAAAAGTAAAACACCACTGTTTTTTGCATTTTGCCCTTATTTTGTAAAAATATATATATACAATAGAAAAATGAAAGTGCTGATGTACTAGAGGGTGCCCTTGAGACAGAGGGAAACCCCTTTGCAAGTGGTGGCTCTTAAGCCTCAGTCCAAGGCGCTCTGCCTCGGGGTGGTCAGTGGTGTGTGTGTGATGTACAAAATACAAGCACTGCATTGTCTCAGAAAATGTCCAAAAGAGAGCCAGCACTCAGCCGGTCCCCGCGTACCTTTCCAACTGCACGTCCCATCTTTCTTCCTGCCCTGGTACATGAAGTTTGGCAGCTCCATGTGCAGTGGGGCCCGGAGGAAGGAGAGTCCTCTGCGTCTGAGGGGGGTAGGGCAGGCCCTAGAGGGGACCGGAGAATGCCACTCGGGTCTGTGGCAGGTTTGCTAGGCTGTGTGGAGGGATGGGCTCTTGGGGCAGGGAGCACAGCCCAGGGAGAGGCAGAAGGCACAGGGAACCGAGGCTTTCCCAGATGTGATTGCAGGTTGAGCAGCAGTGAGGGATGATCGGAAGTGGGTAGTGGGCAGAAACCCAGGTCTGCACCACTGAGACCTCGCACAGGGCTGGGAAGAGCTTAGGTTTCATCCTCCAGGAAGTGAGGAGCCAGCAGACGCTTTTATTTCTTTAAATTAAAAAAAAAAAAAAAAAATCTGTAGGGTGGCACCTGTGGCTCAACGGAGTAGGGCGCTAGCCCCATATGCTGGAGGTGGCAGGTTCAAACCCAGCCCTGGCCAAAAAAAAAAAAAAAACAAACAACAAACCTGCAAATAAATAAATAAATAAATAAAATTAAAAATCATCTGTAGGCGTGGTGCCTGTGGCTCAAGCAGCTAAGGTGCCAGCCACATACACCTCAGCTGGTGGGTTCGAATCCAGCTCGGGCCCGCCAAACAACAATGACAGCTGCAACCAAAAAATAGCCGGGCGCCTGTAGTCCCAGCTACTTTGGAGGCGGAGGCAGGAGACTTGCCTGAGCCCAGGAGTTGGAGGTTGCTGTGAGCTGTGATGCCACGGCACTCTACCCAGGGTGACAGCTTGAAGCTGTCTCAAAAAAAAAAATCATCTGTAACACGTGATTTTTAAAATTTTTAATTGTGGTTTACAGCAGAAGCTTTTAAACAGGGAGAAACAGGAAAAGAGCTGTAGGGAGTGGGAATGCACCAGGTGGGCGTGGATGAGAGGCAGGAGGAGCTCTGGGAAGAAGGTCCAAAGCTTGGGGGCAAGACCACAGGGCCTTCAGCTGTGAGCCTCTAAGGTGTCCGGACATAAGTTCAAGGTCTGCTGAATCAACAAAGGAGTGGCTGCAGCAGCCAAAGGCAGTCTCGGGGGTCTCAGGGTCTCAGTCCCTCCCACTCTAGGGCCACTGTGAACCATTCCTGGAGGTAACACAGACCCAAGAGAGCACCTGGCTGCCATGAAGGTTCATTGTGGGGTCCTTTTTTTTTTTTTTTGAAACAGAGCCTCAAGCTGTTGTAGAGTACCGTGGCGTCACAGCTCACAGCAACCTCAAACTCTTGGGCTTAAGCGATTCTCTTGCCTCAGCTTCCCAAGTAGCTGGGACTACAGGCGCCTACCACAACACCCAGCTATATTTTTTGTTGTAGTTGTCACTATTGTTTAGCAGGCCTGGGCTGGGTTTGAACTGCCCAGCCCCGGTGTATGTAGTTGGCGCCCTAACCACTCCAGCTATGGGCACCGAGCCCATTGTGGTGTCTTAAAGAGAAAACCAGAGCTGCCAGAGTGCTCACTGCAAATACCATGTGAGGCCTTCACTGTGGATATCCTGGGGATGCCCTTAGCTGACAAGTATTGCATGGTACCATGTGTTAAGGGCTGAATTGTGCACACCCCTCCTTTTCTTTTTTTTTTGAGACAGAGTCTCACTTTGTTGCCCTTGCTAGAATGCCATGGTGTCACAGCTCACAGCAACCTCTAACTCTTGGGTTCAAGCGATTCTCTTGTCTCAGCCTCCCAAGTAGCTGGGACTTAGGTGCCCACCACAATGCCCGGCTATTTTTGGAGACGAGGTCTGGCTCAGGCTCAGGCTGGTCTCGAACTCGTGAGCTCAGGCAACCCATCCACCTCAGCCTCCTAGATTGCTAGGATTTCAGGTGTGAGCCACTGTGCCCTAGAGCAATCCTCTTGCCTCAGCCTCCCAAGTAGCTGGGACTACAGGCACCTGCCACAGTGTCCCGCTAGTTTTTCTATTTTTAATAGAGATGGGGTATCACTCTTGCTCAGGCTGGTCTCAAACTCCTAAGCTCAAGTGATCCATTGCCTCGGCCTCCCAGAGTGCTAGGATTACAGGTGTGAGCCACCACATCTGGCCATCTGCTAAAGTGTTAACCCAAGTACCTCAACCTGACTATTTGGAGACAGGGCCTTTAAAGAAGTGATTAAGTTACAATGAAGCTGTTAGGATAGGACCTACTCCAAGGACTGCTGTCCTTATGAGAAGAAATTTAGACACACAAAGACGTCAGATACACGAGTGTGCAGAGGACACAAGGAGAAGGTGGCCACCCACAAGCTGAGGAGAAACCAACACCATGAATTTGGACTTCTGGGAAATGGGTATCTGTTATTTAAGCTGCCCAGTCTGTGGTGTTTTGTTACAGCAGCTCTGGCAAACTCATACATAGTGCTTCTAATGAAAAGAAATCAATTTCATGGACCTGTGAATTGGTGACGCCCTCAGAGATAGATAGCTGATGTCACCCTAACTGGTCCCCAGGGCAGGCCAGGGCTGGGCTCAATCTCAATCACCTCACTGACCAGAGTCGTTTGATTTCCCACGTTCTGGGATAATTTTCAAATTCAGCTTTTTCCTCCAGTAAAAGGAGTGGAGATGGGAGGAGTAACATGAAGGGGAAATGCCTCCTGACAGCCTCTGGTGTCAGGAGCCCATGACTAAGGTCCCCAAAGGCCAGAGCAGATGGGAGTGGCAGAGGGGACAGACAGGCTGCTATAGCCTCAGAGAGACTCACCCTGCAGTTGACACCCTGCAGGCGGCACAGTGCCATCTATGGCTGCCCTGCTGATTCAAGAGAGATGCAAAGTGCTGAAGTACAGAGAGACACGGAGAAAGGGAGAGAGAGATACCTAGCTGTCTGCTTGTCTGCTGCCTGAGGAGAGGGTCCTGCCCTTGTGTCCTGCACGCAGGATCTGTGGGGGCCCTGTGGCCACTAGAACTGCCTCCTCCTCTGTCTGCACAAACCCACTGATTAATCCAGAGTGATATCAGAGGACAGCAGCTCCACCCGGCAGGTGACAACAGAGATAACAGGAAGGCAACAGGGGTCTGCCTGATTTCACATCCACTTCTTAGCAGCTTGGGTTTCTGAGATGGACACCTCTGAGCATGGGCTTCCCTGCCTGACAGAGCCGTCAGAGCCTTCCAGAAAGACCCCATTAGCCAATCAGTTCATCTTTTGCAGTGACAAGGGCAACAGGGTGAGCAGCAAAGCCGAGCTGGCGCCAGCTCCTGGGCGCGGTGCCGGCGGGGAGACCAGGCTGGGGTGGAGGTCAGTGCCATTCTTCCCCTTCTCTAAATTCATATTTGCAATGGGACGAGGCATGTCCCACATGACAAGGAGCTTCCGTCCAGACCCTAATAACCTGTCTTGTCTCAAACTGGCCCCCTGCATGCACCCCGTTTTGCTGGCAGCCACAGCATCTCTGATGTGACATGAATTCCAGTTTGAGCCTTCCTGCCCATTCTGACTTCTAAACCCTCCCCCTTCTCCAGCAGGTGTCTGGGCATAACTCCTTATTTTCCACTCTCCTGCTACCACAACTCGGTACCTTACTGTAGCACTGTGGCCACCTCCTCCAATTTATCTTGCTTTGAGACTATCTTAAAATGCCAGCTTAATGATCTCTTCCTGCTCCAAAGCCCATGCTGCCTGCCTGAATGGCCTACTGAGTTCAATTCCAGCAACCCCTGGCTCTTCAAGTTCTCCCAAGCTCCTCCTGCTCCCCAACTCCATGACATCTGTCTTCTCAGTGCTGGCTATGAACTGCTCTTGTCTCCCACCTGCTCGGGGCACCATTGGCCTGGGAGAGTGGGCTAGGACTTAGGGCGCTCCTTTGGACCCCAGCCTCAGGGGAGTGGTCTGCCCTTCCCCATTCGCCTATGGGTCCTTCTGGGTAGGGGTCCCTCCAGGTCCTTTAGCTCAGAGTTTTTATTCTATCCCAGGTTTTCAGGGACTGCTACAAGAGGGAGAAGGTTCCAGATAAGACTGAATAGGCAAAAAGTTATCTGGCACTTTGGAAACAAAAAAAAACTGATCTTGGGTGGCTTCCACCCAAGGGAAATGCTTACTGATAAAACTTCTGATGAGCTACTAGTATCCAGTCTCTGGACGCACCTAGCACTGGGGAGCCCACTGCCTTACAGAGCAATCTCCCCCTCTGAGGCATAATACGCAGCCCTGGAGGCCTGGGCAGGGGAAAACTAAGATGCCTTCCTGCCACTCAGGGCATAGACAAGGAGACAGACTTGCCTTTGGGCAGAGCTGACAGTAATTTCTTTTCCTTCCTTTTGTGGTTACTGTGGCTTATTCATTCAACAAGTGCTTATTAGGTGCCTACCGGCTGCCGGGCACATTGTAGGAGCCGTGGCCGTGTCAGGGAACGTGGCGGGCAAGGGCCCCGCTCTCAAGAGCAAATGTTGCACTGCGGCAGACAATGCACACTAAAATAAAGATGACCTCAGACAGGATTAAGTGCCATCAAGAAAGCCAGATAGGACTGTGCTGGGGGAGGGAGGGAGAGGAACGAAGGAGTGACTTTACATCTGCTCATGTGGGCAAGGACCTGCAGAGAAGAGGTGAGGAGGAGCAGTCCTGTGACTATCCAGGCCAGAAGGCGTGCAGCAGGCAGAATGACCAGGCACCCCAGGGCTTAGATGTGGGCACAGGCCCTGGGGTGGGGGTGGTCTGAGCACTGGCAAGGCAGGTGTAGCTGCAGGGGGGAGGAGGGGGCAGAAGTGGGGAAGGAGGCCACGTGGGCCTTAGGGCCCCATCAGAGTCTGGAATTTGCACACAGTGGGAAGCAGGAGGGCTGCAGGCCTGGCTGGGGTGTGCTTTCTGTCTAGGAGGGTCATGCTGGGTGCTGGGGGAGCCTGTGTGTGAGGGGGAAGAGGGGGTGTGTGGAGCAGGGAAACCAGTGAGAAGGTCAGTGAAAAGCCAGAGACTGGAGCAGAAGCCAGAAAGAAGTGAGCAGTGTGGCCCTGGGGGCTGGGGACTGAGGGTTAGAGGAGGAAAAGAACTCAGGGACATGCCTGTCTGGCCTGAGCAGCTGAAGGAGGGATAGTAGAAGCCGTAATGAGATGAGGAATGCTGGGTGGGAAGGGAGTAGAAATCAGAACTCTTGTACGATGTGTTGGACATGCTCACTAGACAATGTCCAGCAGGCAGATGCCGGGCGAGATGGAGCTGGGGGCATACAGAGGTGGGTGCCATTGACTGTTGACTAGGAGGATGGTGGCAGCTGTGTGTCCGGTAAGACAGCCGTGGCGTCCAGGTCCAGAAGTCCTGCGGTTGACATTATTGATGCGAGCTTTTCCAGCAGGGCAAAGAGCAGAGAAAGTTTTCCGGGTAAGCCACTGACTTAGGAGGTCGGAAGGTGGGCCCGCCCAGGCCAGATCCTACCGGCTTCTAATATCTAGACCAAAAGCACCATCCTGGGTTCAGCCTCATGTCCCAGTCAAGGGCACATTCACAAGCCCTAAACAAACTCTCACACACAGACGAATGGAGCATGCCAGATTCAATCCTATCCGATTAATGGTTTTTGGCAACCTTCCTACAAAGAGGATTTAGAAGACAGTGAAAGCTTCATTAAAAAAAAAAAAAAGAAAGAAATAGAAACAAACAACAACAACAAAATACCCTCAGGCACAAATCCCGGACAACTACCAGTGAATAGTAGGTTGAATTCTATTCTTACATGTTTTTTATTGTTGGGGATTCATTTAAGTCTCTAGATTTTGAGAGAGGGTGGCACCTGTGGCTCAACGGCTCCATATGCTGGAGGTGGTGGGTTCAAACGCAGCCCTGGCCAAAAAATTAAAAAAAAAAAAAAAAAAAAAAATCACTGTGAGTAACTTTAAATATAATAATAGATGATGTGTGGCCAGCTTTTAAAATCTCTTGAGGTAGCCTCACCATAGAAAGAGCCTCCAGTTTCAGATGAGGGACTAAAGGCAAGGCTGGCTTGACCCTGGAGTAGGAGTCATGGCTGATTTGCAGCAGAACACCAGTGAACTAGAGGAACTTTCTTGTCTTGGAATTTATCTCAGACCCTGGGTCCTCAGCACATAAGACTCTGGCCAGGAGAAAAATGATTCATACTAAGCCCTCGTTTCAAATATGGCTCAACTGGAGGTCAGGTTGGCCAGAGGGTTATAAATGTGTGCAAGGAGTTCTTACTTGAAAATATCAAACACAGGCTTGGCACCTATCACTCAGTGGTTAGGGCACTGGCCACATACACTGGGGCTGGTGGGTTAGAACCCAGGCCGGGACCTGCTAAACAATGACAACAACAAAATAGCTGGGTGTTGTGGCAGGCACCTGTAGTCCCAGCTATTTGGGAGGCTGAGGAAAGAGAATCGCTTAAGCCCAAGAGTTTGAAGTTGCTGAGCTGTGATGCCACGGCACTCTACCAAGGGTGACATAGTGAGACTCTGCCTCCAAAAAAAAAAAAAAAGAAAATATCAAACACAAAAATAGCAGAAAAGGGTGGCCACCCCTGTTTTCTTTCATGGACACAGGCCACAGAGCTAGAGCTGATGCCTGGAAAGTAGGCATCATGGCTTGTTCCAACTCCAAGGGTCAGTGACTTCCTCAAGTCCAAATTCAGAGTCAAAGTTTTTAGAGAAACAAATTCCATGAAATCCTGTAATGAGCCTCCTTGGGGCCATATAATCTCATGTAACTATTCCTTGGCCCTTGTGGTCCAGTGGCTAGAAAATGACCTAGGCCTCTATCTCTCTACAGAGGAGAAGGAGTGACTGCGGTGGCCCCTGGAATGACCAGCTGCATCAAAAAGCTGAAAAGCAGTCCGGGTACAATGCCTCATACCTGTAATCCTTATAGTCTGGGAGGCTGAGGTGGGAGGATCAGCTTGAGAGTTTGAGACCAGGCTGAGCAAGAGTGAGACCCTATCTCCAAAAAAAAAAAATAGAAAAAAAGAAAAGAAAAGAAAGCAAGAAAGAAAAGGGGTGGTGCCCTTTTCAGCTTTTTGGTGCAGCAACAAGCAGTAAGCAAACTGGAAGACAGTTCTCCAGTAGCCCTGCCCAGGAGACAGCTCCTGAACCTGATCCATACAGCCTGTTCCATACATCTGTCCTTGACAGTGGCCAACCCAGTGTGGCCAGACATAGGCTGTTCCAGAAGCACTCTGGCCACCAGGGGTCTGAGATTTCTCAGGAATAACGTCCACCAAAGGCCTAAGTTGACCTCACTCCTCCCACACTGTGGTTTGGACTGTTTGGGCAAGAGTGGGGCTATAAAAAAGAAACTGTCTAAAACTGAACATGCTCGACATTTTATTTTACTTCTTTTTAGAGACAGGGTCTTGCTCTGCTGCCCAGGCGAGAGTGTGTGCAGGGCACCATCATGGCCCACTGTAACCTCGAACTCCTGGGCTCAGGTGACCCTTCCACCTGCCAAGTAGGTGGGACAACAGGCACCTGCTACCATGCCCGGCCCATATCTAACTCTCCAAAGCTAGGTGGCTTTTCTTTTCAAGATGCGTTCTTTAAAAATTTACTATTTTTCACTCTGTAAAAAATTCTGATAGCTAAATTTTCAGTGTGTGACCAAAATTCTTTCTCTTTGCAATGAAGAATGAAGTTGAGCTACTGGGAAAGCCCCCAGATTTCTTTCTTATATGAAAAAAAGAGTTAAATTATGAGCTTAAAAACTTTACAGAAATACTCTCTTGAACTGCCAAACATGAGACCCTACTACAGCCCGACACGTCTTCTACACAGCTGCTGTGCACCCGTGTAATTGTCGTGAACACACCATTAATATTTTATGTTCTGCATTTCTCCTTATTTCATACCAGTTTACTAATTAATCTAATGTCCTAATTAATGAACATCCTGATTATTTCTAGTTTTTCTCCCAGTAAGTCAGTAGATCTGTTGTGAACTACAAGTTTCTGTCCCCCTCAAATTGTGTTGCAACCCTAACCCTTCAGGTGATGGTATTTGGAGATGGGGGCCTTAGAGAGGTGATTAAGTTTATTTTTAAAGTTTTTAAAAATTTGTTTATTATTATTATTATTTTTTGAGACAGAGTGTTATTGTCGCCCTCGGTAGAGTGCTGTGGCATCACAGCTCACAGCAATCTCCAACTTTTGGGCTTAAGCGATTCTCTTGCCTCAGCCTCCCAAGTAGCTGGGACCACAGGTGCCCGCCACAACACCTGGCTATTTTTTTGTTGTCATTGTTTAACAGGCCTGGGCCGGGTTTGAACCTGCCAGCTCCAGTGTATGTGGCCAATGCCCTAACCACTGAGCTACAGGAGCTGAGCCATATTTATTATTATTTTTTAACTTTTTTTTTTTTTGAGACAGAATGTTACTCTGTCACCCTGTGTAGAGTGCTCTGGCATCATAGCTCACAGCAACCTCAAACCCTTGGGCAGCAATCTTCTTGCCTCAGCCTCCCAAGTAGCTGGCTATAAGTGTCTGCCACTAAGTCTGGCTAGTTTTTCTATTTTTAGTAGAGACGAGGTCTCACTCTTGCTGGGGCTAGTCTTGAACTTCTGAGCTCAGGCAATCCACTCGCCTCGGCCTCTCAGAGTGCTAAGATTACAGGTGTGAGCCACCATGCTGTTTTGTTTTTTGAAATAGTCTCACTCTGTCATCCTGAATAGAGTACTGTAACATCATAGCTCACAGTAACTCCAAACTCTTGGACTCAAGAAATCCTCATGCCTCAGCTTCCCAAGTAGCTGGGACTATAGGCACCTGCTACAATGCCCTGGGTAATTTTTCTACATCTAGAGATGGGGGAGGGTCTCATTCTTGCTCAGGCTGGTCTTGAACTCCTGAGCTCAAGTGATCCACATACCTCAGCCTCCCAGGTGTGAACCACTGTGCCCAGCCCTCAAGTGATGAGATAAGGACTTGAGGGTGGAGCCCCCATGAGATTAGTGTTCTTATAAGAAGATGAGACACCCCTCTCTCTGCCATGTAAGGACACAGCAAGCAGGTGCCCCTATGCATGCCAGAAAGAGAGCTCTCACCAAAAACTGAATTGCCAACACCTTGATTTTGGATTTCTCAGCCTCTAAAACCGTAATAAATCTGTTATTTAAGCCACCCAGTCTATGCTATTTTGTTATAGTATCAGCTCAAACTAACTAAAGACAAGAGCCCCAATCCAGCCCTCACACTTTTGGTAAGAACTCCGAAGACAGGACCACACTGGCATTGGGAAGGCCAGGGCAGGTGATGAGGAAGGGGTTCACCTTACTCCTCGGCCACTCTGGGAAGGCCAAGGTCTCTGTGGCTTCCAGAGGGCACACTTGTGGCAATAAGGCTGGTGAGGGCAGGGGACACAAGGTAGACCTAACAGCAGGATGACTAGGAGAATCAGGGCCAGGGACAGACAGATGGAGGCTATGCCACCCACTCAGACCAACACCACCAAAGTGTCTGACAAACCAACCCCTTTCCTCAGAAATTTCCTACCTTTTCTTTTTTCCAATATTATATTTTGAAAAATTCTATCATACAGAAAAGTCAACAGAATAATATGACAGATACCCATATGCCCTTTACCCAGATTTACCAATTGTTAACACTCTGCCAACTTGGAGTTCTCTCCCCACACCCACGTGTGTGCGTGCATGCGCACATGTACGATTTGAATCATGACCTGTCATCCCTAAATATATCAGCATGCATCTTCCAAAGGACAGGGACATTTTTACATAAGCTATAATGCTGTTACTGCACACAACAAATTCAGTGTTGATTCAATAATATAATCTAACACACCATTCATTAAAAAAAAAAAAAAAAAAAGGAAAAGAAAAGAAAAGAAAGCCCCAGGTCAGGGCACGGTGGCTCATGGCTGAAATCCCAGCACTCTGGGAGGCAAGGGCCAGTGAGTCACCTGAGATCGGGAGTTCAAGACCAGCCTGAGCAAGAGTGAGACCCCCATCTCTACTAAAAATAGAAAAAACTAGGCAGGCATGGTGGCACATGCCTCTAGTTCCAGCTACCGGGGAGGCTGAGTCAAGAGGATCCCTTGAATCCAGGAGTTTGGGATTGCTGTGAAGTATGATGACACCACAGCGCTCTTAGCCTGGGCAAAAGAATGAGACTCCACCTCAAAAACAACAAAATACAAAGAATAGCCCCCCAAAATGCCCTTCATAGTATAGTTCTACCTCCACCCTGATCCAGAATCCAACTCAGGATCAAGATCGCATTTACTTGTCATGTCGCTTTAGTTTCCTGTATCTCCGTTAAACCCAGAAGAGTCTCCCAACTTGGTGTTGTGGTTCATTACACCGAGTAGGGGAGAAGTCCCTCCTCTGCTTCTGAGCGGAGCTGGGACCCCAGCAGTGAGCTGAGTTCTGACACACACAGGGCAAATTAACTCTACTGCTCTTCAAATGACCCTTGACCTTTTGCTCACAGCCACTGTTTGGAATCCTGCCATGGAGACACAGTTTTGTTGGAATCCACATCTCCCTTAGGTAAGAGGCTAGCAACCCTTAAACCTCAACCTACAGATAAGCCTGGAGACAGCCCTGCTTCCTGGTTTTATTTATTTATTTATTTATTATTATTTTTTGAGACAGAGTCTCACTTTGTTGCCCTCAGTAGAGTGCTGTAGCGTCATAACTCACAGTAACCTCAAACTCTTCGGCTCAAGTGGGCCTCTTGCCTCAGCCTCCCAAGTAGCTGGGACTACAGGCTACCACCAGAACACTGGCTATTTTTAGAGACAGGGTCTTGCTCTTGTTCATGATGGTCTCGAACTCGTGAACTCCGGCAATCCACCAACCTCAGCTTCCCTGTAATCCTCTTGAGTGTTAGGATTATAGGTGTGAGCCACCTCACTCGGCCTCTCTTCTCAGCTTTTAATTTATTTTTTATTTTTATTTATTTTTATTTTTTTGAGACAGAGCCTCAAGCTGTCACCCTAGGTAGAGTGCTGTTGCATCACAGCTCACAGCAACCTCCAACTCCTGGGCTCAAGTGAGTCTCCTGCCTCCGCCTCCCAAGTAGCTGGGACTATAGGTGCCCACCACGATGCCTGGCTATTTTTTGGTTGCAGCCATCATTGTTGTTTGACGGGCCCGGGCTGGATTTGAACCTGCCCCCTCAGGTGTATGTGGCCTCAGGTGTATGTGGCTGGCGCCTTAGCTGCTTGAGCCACAGGTACAGAGCCAGGTTTTATTTATTTTTTGAGACAGAGTCTCAAGCTGTCACCCTGGCTAGAGTCCTATGGTGTTACACCTCACAGCAACCTCAAACTCAGGCTCAAGTGATCCTCTTGCTTTAGTTTTTCTGTTTTTTAGTAGAGATGATGGTGGGTCTCACTTTTGCTCAGGGTGGTCTTGAACTTGTGAGCTCAAGCAATCCACCCACCTCGGCCTCCCAGAGTGCTAGGAGGATTACAGGCGTGAGCCACTGCACCGGGCCTACTTCCTGGTTTTAAAAGGGAGCAGCCCTTGTTCTTGATTGTCTGCTCATCATTCCTGTGGGAGTGGGGCGTTCCTGAGAGGCTTCCTCTGTGGCCCACCCCTCACCCATCCCTAGGAGAACGGTGAAAAGAGGTCCTAACGATCTCATTCTGCCACCAGTCTCAATCAGTCTCATCCTGGTTTTTTCCATCTGCTCTCAGGACCTCGGTCCATAAATGGACCCTCCCCACCACTTTGTCCTTGGCCACTGAGAATGTCCAGCACCTCTGGGATGCTTCCTCAGTGATCCCCAGCAGTAGCTGACGGCTGCTTCCCCGGAGTCGGATCCTTCTCAATAATCAGCTTTGTGAGTCAGAGGCGGCAGCTGCCCTAGCTGGCCCAGGTCTTGCTGGGAGAGAGGAGGATTGGATTAGGGGGGAAGCAGTTAATGGAAAACAAAGAGGGAGGGCAGAGGTGAGTGAAGCACAGCCCAGCTGGTGCTGGGGCAGTGACTCCCACTTACAGCAGGTGGAATTTTCCTCCCTCCCAATGAAGGAGTCTGGCAGGGAGCATCACCCCAGCCTCCCAAACCCAACTTGAGTTATCTTCCCCAGGGCCTTCTTGCCAGCTGTCCTCCAGGCTCAGGCAGAGTGACCAGCAGCACTGAAAGCTCTTGGAAATGTCAGAATTGACTTCAAAGCAATTTTAAGCAGCTTCTTTGGTGAATTCCATCATTGGTGGGGGTGGGGAGATGACACTATGGCATCTGTGTTCCCCACAGCACCTGACTTAATATTTGCATGCAGGAGTTGAGGAAGGGCTGGCCAGGTCAGGAAGGACTGAGGACCTGAGCTCCAAAGAAAGAGACTGATTTAAACTGAATTCTCCAGTTGGGTGGATTCTCTCAGGACAGGGTGCTGCTGGAGGGGAGAAGACACAAGTCTCAAGTCATCCTCTCCGGCAGCATCGTCAGGGTTGCCTGGCACGTGAACTCCCCATAATGTGCCTTGTCCTTCAAAATACCCGTTCCCTTCAGAGGATGTGTATTTACCAGGCAAATTATTTACAGGCAAATTATTTGAGGGCCTCAATTTAAATACCACCACTGAACCCATTATTTCAGATATCACATGGGGGAGCACGCCCAAAAGCCCTATAGAGAGTTCTTTACTGCTGCACCCCAGAGGATGAAGCTAGGACTGGTTGCCACAGTCTGAGCTTCAGTCTAGAACCTGCAGCTGGGTGATAAAGGGCCAACGTGCAAACTGATTAAGAGCAGCGGAGGCCTGAGAGTAATCCCTGCACCAGTTCCCATGAGCCGCCAGGCAGGCAGGAATCCCAAATATGGGAGCAAACATAACACATCAGCACATGTCCAAACCCCACCTGCCATCAACCCGGGAGGTCAGCAAGCCTCCCCACGAAAGAACAGCAGGCTCAGGGCCCCCCTGTAGCCAAGTTCAGCTTCCTGTTCAAGGGGAGAACCTACTCCAGTGACAATTAGTCACCCACTTGTCAAGCAAAGCACCTGCTCACAGGAGGTCTGGCACACTTAGCCAAGAGAAATTATGTCTGAGCCCAGCCTGCCTGCCTCCCCTTCCCCACCCAAAGGGCTTCTCCCCAGGGTAACCCATTGTGTCCAGCACAGGACAGAGTGGACGTCCACAGACACTGACACCTTGGCCAAAACAGCATCTCACAGTTCTCACCTCCTGGGTTTCCTCCCTTCCAGGAGGAGCTCAGGAGTAACAACAAGGCGTTACTATCTGACTTGAGACTTGAGGTGCTGGCCTGGATTAGCCAAGGGACATGGGCAAGCAGGTGTCCAATCTAAAGGAATACAGCAGGAAGAGTGTATGGGGTGTGGGGGATGAAGGGACAAAGGACATTCTGAAGCCAGACGGTGTGGCCAGGGCAGAGCTGCCAGAGAGCTGAGGGTAGGCCTGGGGCAGGGGCAGGGAGGGCGGGGTTGTGGGGTGCCCAGCTGGCTCCTAGAGGGCTTTGTCCTGCATCCTTTAGGCCTGGTAGGCCCAGGCCTATCTGCAACCCAGTGGTGGGGGTGGGTGGCAGGAGATGTACCACAGCCATGTGCAGCTTGAACACTACAGTAACAACGATGGCCTTTTCTTTGAGTCCCATCCTGTGGCTTCACAAAATTCCACAATATCGACTCTGGAAGCTGTCTTTCAAATTGGCTTGGAAATAAAAGGCAGCTTTCCTTCTTCCTTTCTTCCATTCCCCAAAGTACCATTTTCCCAATATCAAGACAACTCTCAATGCAGACCTTGAAATAAGCTACATGCACGTGGATTTGGGGACCGGCGGGCGGGAGGGGTTGCGGAGGGTGTGGAGCAAAATTCCAAGCCCTAGTCTTGAGGCCTGGAAGCCACGACGCTGTGGAGCAGCCCTGGGCGAGGAGCGGAGGGAAAGGGGAACATCGCCAAACAAACTCCAACAGGCCCCTCCCTCGGCTTCACTTTTTAGGGGAGGATGGCGAGTTTGCCGGCTGAGACTTAACAAGCTAGGACCTTCATTTCCTGCCGGCTGCGGCTCTGCCGGGCAGCTCGGCTTGGAGGCTCGGCCCGTGCTCCCCGGCTCTGCGGAGAAGACGCGGCGGCCGGAGCCACCAGGGAGCCGGACCCCCGGGTAGGGGAGGGCGCGGGAGGACCCCGGTGCATACCTGCCTCGCCTCCACCGCCCACTCCTCCGCCTCGACTGGAGCTGCCGTGGGCTCCCCCGGCCACTCGGGCTCTCCCGGCTCCGCGGGCTCCTCGGGCTCCCCAGGCCCTGCCGGCTCCGGGGCGCAGGGGCTGGGCGGCGCGGGGGCCCTGCTGGCCTCGGCCGGGGGCGCGGGCTCCGGGGGCGCGCCAGAGGGGCCCAGGCTCGCGGTGGTCGCCCCTCGGCGCACCAGCAGCCAGGCGATCAGTAGCGCCAGCACGGTGGCCAGCGCGGGCAGCGCGGCCAGCAGCTCCGCCGGCGCCTCCATCGCGCCTCGGCCGCTCGAGTGCGGGCCCGCGGGGACCCCGAGGGAGCCCGCCGCGCCCCGCCCTGGGGCGGAGCCCCCGCTGCTCCCCGCCCCGGCACGTTCCAGCCCGGGGGGGAGGGTGACTCACAGGCCGGCGTGAGGGACAAGGTCTCCGACCCCTGCCCGGCCCCCGCAGGCCTGACGCTTTGGGACACAATTTAAGCTTAGACTTGGTTTGAAAACAAGTTTGGAACATGAATTACTCAGGTGCCCGTAGGTTGCCCTCTCTCAGCACCATATTAGCCCTATACACAGTTCATCTTGGTGCGTTTTGGAAAAATAAGCTCTAGTTGGGGGATGCTGAGAGACACAGCCGCAGGTCCACCGAAGCCAACAACGACAACCAGGCAGCCCGGTTAGGCTCAGCCACTGCCGTATTTACAGACAGGTCAAGAGCCTTTATTCCCGACGGCCGCCTGGCTGCAGTGCGCAGAGGACACCCCCAGATCCGGTGAACGCCGCTTTCGGCCTGAGGCCAGCAGCTTTCAACTCAAGCCTCACCTTTCTCTGGCTGCCTCCACTCCCCCAAAACTGTTTCTGGAGTTCAGCTCAGGGTCCTTTGGGTCAGCACTATTTCCCCAACTGGCTTTCCCTTTCTTTTGCACAATTATGGAATGTATGCAGGGTGGGAGAGTCAGAGGAGGGAAACCAGCTACTGCTGCTTTCTGTTTCTCCAGGGTTCTGCTCCTGAACCCTGTAAGGCTCAGACAAATGTGTTGTAACCAAAAGCATATTCCCTACCACTCCCCACCCCCTTCCTTAGTTGTTTTATTATTTTATTTTTTGAGACAGTCTCGTTCGGTGCTCTGGGTTGAGTGAGGTGACTCAAGCCATGCTCCAGCCTCGCCTTCTGAAGTAGCTGGGACTACGGGAAGGCGCTACAACAGCCGGCTAATTCTTGTTTTTAGTAGAGATGGGGTCTTACTGTTACTCAGGCTGGTCTCAAACTCCTGAGCTCAAGCAATCCACCTGCCTCAGCTTCCCGGAGTGCTGGCAGGCATGAACCACCGCACCTGGCCTTTAAAGAATTAGTTATTTTAGGCTCGGCGCCCATGACTCAAGCAGCTGAGGCGCCAGCCACATACACCTGAGCTGGTGGGTTTGAATCCAGCCCGGGCCCACCAAACAACAATGACGGCTGCAACCAAAAAATGGCAGGCGCCTGTAGTCCCAGCTACTTGGGAGGCGTAGGCAGGAGACTCGCTTGAGCCCAGGAGTTGGAGGTTGCTGTGAGCTATGATGTTACAGCACTCTACCCAGGGGGACAGCTTGAGGCTCTGTCTTGAATAAAAAAAAAAAAAGAATTAGTTATTTTAAATAGATGTGGGGTGGGCAAAGTTTGGTAGGTACCATACCAAGCATAGCCCTAATGTAAAAATAAAAACAGAGGTTCCAGTTTTTGCTTAGGATGCACTTACTACATTTTTTGGGGAGAATTAGCCAGAGCCAATCTCTGATGCAAACCAAGACACTAGCTGGGAGCGCTTATCTTTACCTGGAAGTTAGACCCAGGCTCTGGGCTTCCCAATTGCTGCTCCGTCCCACAGTCAGGGCTCCCAGCAGCAGGGGGCGCTCAGTACCGTGGCATCACATAGTCAGGGAGGACCTACCCCTCCTTGTGGTGGTGGTTGATGAAAAGGGGCCTCTAACTAGAACATGTGTATTGGGGTTTATCTATAGGCTGCGGGCTGTTAACCAGTGTGGAACTTTCCACCAACGTTTGGGCCTTATTTCTGTCTCCTGGCTCCACTGCTTTAAAGTAAATTTTTTAAAGGTCTTGTTCTTATTCTACCAAAATATATTGGTAGAATATATTGGCCAGCCCATTGAGAAACAAGAACAAAATGATGTGAGAAACACAACTCCAAATCCAGTTGCTTTATTTAAAATGAACAAGTTTCATCCAAGTGGAAGTTAAAAATACTAATCCAGTGGCAGACCCACCCCATAGCTAGACGGACGCAGAAAAAACGAAGAACTAGAAGACTGCTCAGAGTTCTACTGACGACCACAGGAGGCAGGGATGCTCAGAGGACGTCCTGGTTCTTCTGTAGTGTCCAGTCACTGTGGAGACAACAGGCCAGGCCAGTTTTCCCCCAGGGAGATCCAGAAGAGGCTACCTGAGCCCAGTTTTTCAACTAGCAAGGAGATAAAGCTGAGAGCCACCATTGCTGTATACAAGATAACATCAGTGTAACATCTCGACAAAGGCAGGGGGTGGAGGAATACAGAAGAAACCAGACTGTACTGTGAGCCCACTAGCATTGTCAGCACACACGTCAAAAACAACTTATTTGCAGAAAACTGCACATAACCTAGTCCTTAAACGCCTACCTCCTAGACAACAATTTTTACAATACTTACTGCACACTGCACAACTCCTGTTCCATCTCGTACTCGTCTGAAGTCCTAAACTAAGGCTGAGACTTTAGTTAAACTAGTTTGTAAAGCATGTGCAGCAGCAGCATCCCAGATCTTTACAAAAAAGTCATGGACTAATTATATAACTATGTTAATGTTCTTTCATGAAGCTCTAATAAAACTGCATTTAGTAAGGTCTGTATTTCCTTTTCTGGTGGAAATGCACGTCCCTGTTTACAATGGCTGTTCCCTCTTCCCAGTACTACTTACAACTACAGAGGCACCTGTGTGCAGCACTCAATTTTTCAGCTGATGGTGATGCCTCATTCCCAAAGGCTCAGGGCCCTCCTGATGTCCTGGGTCCCCCAGTCATGTCTGTCTGTCTCCTATCAGAAGTTTCTGGTCTAAGACCCTCTTCCCAAGACCCAGCGCTTTGGTTTTAAAGATTTGCTGTCATCTTGGGAGAATAAACTTCGAAAAGTCTGATGTTGTAACCCTCACTTGACCACTGTTGACACCATTCAAAGGAGTAGCTCATGCTAGGCAGAAATAAGGGTTACTGCTGAAGAGGTGGGCCTACCCTATCCAATCACCTGGCCACTATCCACTCCTTTCCTACAAAAGGTTTCCCCACCTCCTTTCTGCTCGCTTCCATACAGGAGTGCTTGGCCAGCCCACAGTGTGTGGGGGGTGTTGGAAGCCTGACCTAACTAGAACAGATAGGGCACTGTTAACTTATGGGGCTGCTGGAGCCAAACAGATAATTTCAAAAGAGAGGACTCTGGGGCCTGTCAGATGGGGTAGGTCCCTTATTTCTGGATACTGTTTAGCAATCAGGAATGTTTAGCATCTGGAGAAAGAAAACTGGGTGGCTAATCTTCAAAATTCAAACTTCTCCACCACCCAGGCCACTGACAATGATCTCACCACGCCCCCTGGTGGCAATCAACCTTTCTTGGGCAGCTTTTTATTTTAAATTCAAGTTGTGGTTGGTATGCAATTGAGAGGAAGATAAGGTCAAGGGTGACAGCCCAGTAGCAGTAGTGGGAAAAAGAAAAAAGCTTTTTGAAGACTGCAAGAAGTCTTTTAACAGGAGGAACACCACTCAGATATTACTACCCAGAGATCATACTTTACTCAAATCCAAACACATACTGGGCCCTGAAGGGAGGAGGGAGAGCAGCACCCCTCCCTCCCCCGCAGGGCGAGTGGGGGCACCGCCAGAGAAAGGCTGTGGAAGTTCTCCCACCAGCCCAGCCACTGGATCGGCATTTCAGAATAGAGAAAACTGAACGAAGACAAAACAGAGAAGCTGCCATCTAGAGTAAAGCACATGACCCAGTGCCAGGAAATGACAATTCGCCTGCTAATAAGGTAACACTGGGCAGAGGCCTGAATTCCCTGGTCTCACCTGTTTCTAGTGAGAATTTGAGAGGCAACACTAATTCTGACTCATCCACATGTGTTGCTCTCTTCCTCGGGAACGCTACCATGACAGGTTCCTTCTCCTACCTGGCTTCTAAGCCCTTTGTTCACACTCCATCCCAAGATGGTACTTCTGTGTGGGCATGGCTCTTGACAACCTCGCTTATTTTTTATTTAAATTTAGTTGAATTTAGAGACAGATTAAGGCAAGCAGGTGAACGAAGAGGACAAGAGATGTAATCTGCTGGTCAGTCCCCAAATATTCACACTAGTTATTTAGAAGTTACCATCAGACCCCAAACACTATAAATCCCACCTGTGAATTTATCTCTTGCATGTAACACTTAACGTCTGCAGGTCAGACAAACAGGGAACGCCCATCTGTTAGAACTTGGCCTTATTCACAATTTAAGTTCTGTGGTAGTAACACATTCTCTGTAGGTAAACAAAACCCCCAAATGTGTCACCCCTCCAGTTCCCCCAGCAACATAAGCCTCACAAAAATAACCCTGACATTTCACAATCTCTCTGTGGAGAAAGGGTAAGAACCCTAAGACAGGACTAAGCAGTGGGTGATGGTGGTAGTCACTGCCACCGAATGAGTTTTGGGACTAATCGTGACACACCAGAGGGTGGCACTTACAGTACTTCTGACATGTCGTAGGCTCACACAGATCAGTCTCCCCTCGCCACTCAAGAGTCTCTGCTTGCACAAGGCTGGCCACCTCTGTGAAAAGTACGAGCTCCTTGCTTAACTTGGACAAGTAATATATACAAGGTGCTAAAAGGATCACACCCTCCAGCCTTGTGGCCCACCAGCGTGGTTTTCAAGGAGACAGCACAGACCTTTCTTACCCAACATAACTGTTAGCATCAGTGTTTGACTGAGCTGGCCGCCAGGCTTTTACACTTCTTGAGATATCTATTCTTAGCAGTAAAAACAGCATTTGGCTGAGATAGGAGCTTGAACCAGAGAAGGAACATCCAAATTCAAAGGCAGAGGAGAAGGTTGGGGAGCAGAAGACATGAGAACTGATTTGGGTGGCTGCTACCAGCTTACACTGAAGCCATCTCAGGAGTCTCTTTTATTTGCCCAGGGGTGCACCTGGCCTCCACAAGTGTCCCTTATCCTGCCAAGGAAGTATAACTGCCCATACTCAGCACATAGACAGCACAGCTGGGTGCAAAGCTGGATGGCAGTGTTAAAAACAGGATCCTGGGTGGTGCCTGTGGCTCAGTGAGTAGGGACGCTGGCCCAACATACTAAGGGTGGCGGGTTTGAACCTGGCCTCAGCCAAACTGCAACAAAAAAATAGCTGGGGGTGGTGCCTGTGGCTCAAAGAGATAGGGCGCCAGTCCCAT
This sequence comes from Loris lydekkerianus, assembly GCA_963574355.1. Lineage (NCBI taxonomy): Eukaryota > Metazoa > Chordata > Mammalia > Primates > Lorisidae > Loris > Loris lydekkerianus. The sequence continues at coordinate 45,998 of CAUYPK010139695.1, read as the reverse complement.
ATGCTGGAGATGGTGGGTTCAAACCCAGCCTCGGCCAAAAACCACAAAAAAAAAAAAAAAAAAAAAAAAAAAATAGCTGGGCATTGTGGTAGGCGCCTGTAGGCCCAGCTACTCAAGAGGCTGAGGCAAGAGAATCGCTTAAGCCCAAGAGCTGGAGGTTGCTATGAGCTGTGATGCCACGGCACTCTACTGAGGGTGACAAAGTGAGACTGTCTCTAAAAAAAGACAGGATCCCACGTGAAGTAATGGCAGGGCTTTTTCTAAAACATTTTTCTTATAAATGACTGACACATCAAGTACAGATCTAGGTCTGTAATAAGAGAAACAGCTTAAAGGGCAAGGAGAGAACTCTACGTATGGCTGTGAAGAGGCCAGGCCTGAGAAGTGCACCTTCTGGTCTGATCAATTCACTTGAATAAGACATCTAATTTCCCTGCGGAGTTCCAGCTTGACCACAGAGGACAGAAAGGAACATGGGTCCTGAACTTTCCTAACACATTTTCTTAAACACTTACTACTCACAGATATCAGAACAGGAACATCACGCAGCAAGGACTGCAGGTAGTTACAGGCCTACAAACTTCAGTATGTCACTATGCTCCTCCCACCTCTCAACACTTCAGCTAACACATCCAATAGGGACCTCTGGCACTTAAAGACCCTAGATGCATGTGGATAGTAAACAAACTTCACCATGAGCCTGATAGGTGCCCAGGAAGAGAGCAGGTGCTTGTAAACAGATTATCTTGTTGATTTTTGTTTAACTGGACAGATTGGCTTGTGCAGATTCAGTCAAGGAGTCCACAAAATACAACATCTATGCTTGTTATGTGATCGATCACTGATTGCTGGCTCGATTTCTTGTTGGGTCACTACAAATTTGTTTCTTCACTGGCAGCCTTGAGCTTTTTTCTCTTGATGGGAGTTTCTGAAATTCCTATTTCAGTATCTGAATCAGCAATAGTTCTGAGGTTGTCCTTCCCAGACTGACAGTCTCTGAGTATCTGGTCACCTTTGCTTTTTCTACTTTCCATAGTTTTGGGAACTTTGCTAGGCCAAGTTTGTTAACAATTGAGAGAAGAGTGCCATGCATGGTGAGTGACTTTTGTTCAGTTTGGAGAGAAGTCTGAATTTCATGGCCAGCTTTTGGAAGCTTTGTAGCACATGGGGGGCTTTGGGCAATGAACCCCTTCATTGTCAAGTAGGGTGTCCTTTCAGAAAAAGTGGCAATCATCTTGAACTGAGAAATGAATGCTGTTCCAGTCTTCTGGATTACGGGGTTACTTTGTAGTTCAAAAAGCACTGGGATGACAAGGTGGTCAATGCCCTGTGTAGTGTGATCTCTGAGAACAAAGGCTGGATCAATGTTAACAGAGGACAGTGCAACTCCAGGCTTCATAGTTGCAACTGAATTTGTGATAGGACCATGGGGATGCAGCTGTATATTGGTTTCCTGATGATATAGAAAACAAACCCCAAAGCAACCTTCAGTGTTTTGCACTTCTGTTCAGGTGTAAATGCCTCAGCATCTGCAGCCCAAGGGACTGCTTGGCCGTGGGAGGACGGACCGGCATCCCAGTCTGGCCAAGTGAACTTCTGGAATTTTGGCACCATTTTGTGTGAGATCGGGAAGGCTGCCAGAAGCACTGCAGCAGCACTGGCTCCGGGGCCTCTTGTGGCACGGTTTTCGGGGCTGCTCCACTAAGCATCAAGGCACGTACTTCTGCAGCCAGTCCCACAGGTGGCAGAGAACTCTCTTGTCCTTCAGCACTGCCATCTTCAAGACTGGGAGACATTATTGTGCCCGGATTTTTAAGTTTTAACTTCTTTAGATTGACTCTTCCTTCAAAAAATAAAAGCAAAACATGGAGGCTTGATTGAGATTTTATAAAAGTGTGGAGATCTTTGCTATTGTCTGATTTGGCCTGAGCATTCAAAGCAGCAATGACAGAGAAAGAGCCAGAGGCCACACCTTGGGTTCTTCAGAAGGTGCTGGGGGCCTTTCTATTAGAACCCCTGTGCTGCTCTAACTATGCCACTGTCGTGGATGTGCACCAGGAGTCACTGCTTTCCCCCAAGGCTACCACACAGAGCAGCGCAACAAGGGAGGTTCTGGTAATCTCAAAGGAAGAACATTTCCAAGATATAAAATGGATTCAATTTTTATTAAATAATGTAAGGGTTTTCTTGGCACCATTCACATACTCTTGCCTTTATGCATAAAACAAACCAGGTCTATCTGCACTGGTAGCAAAGAAAGCTACTGGAACAAATGCTAAGTGAACAGGTTCAGGGTCCCAGGGCGTCCTCATTCTCTGGCTTTTGTCAGCCCTCCTGTTGTCTGCAGGAGTGGACAGGTTGCCCTCAGTGGGCCCTGCCCCTCGCTGGAAGCATGTCCTACACAGACAGCAGCTGTGCTTGGTCACCTGGAGGAGCTGCGCTCTTTGCTCACACAGTCGTCCTGGGAGGTGGCGTCCCCATTGCCCACCATGCTGCACGTCCTCCTCTTCTTCCTGCGGTGCATGGTCCCGTCACCTTCAGACCCTGACTCACACTGGACATGGGGAGACAAAGCAAGAATTCAGCCATGATGCAACCCATTTCCTCATTGAACAAATCTCTGACCTCACAAGATAGCACACACACTGTTCACTTTCTCCCAGAAGCACAGCCATCATTTCTGACAGTTCCACATACAGTCTAATATCCACCTCCTCAGACGCTTTTGGCTTCCTAAGAATTTCAGCTTTCCCTCAGACGTCAAGCGTCCCTCCATTATTCTCTAATGGAAAGGTTATTTGTTTGAAACCAAGACACCCACTATAAAAATATTTTATAGTTAGCATCCTAAAATTGCATTGTGAAATTTCACTCTACCAGCACAGAGCTTGGTATGTAAGCGTAGATAAAACTCGTCTCTCACCTGAGAAAACACTTAATGAAGATATTATGTGAAGTTAAGAGATAGAAATTTCATCTGTGAGAGATACAGGAGCCTCTTTCCTGGTTTTAATGCTATACCTTTACGCAGGTCACTGGATTTGCTGAGTTTCTAGGCTTATAGTTTACCATGCATAGAGAAAATTCCTTGTGAGAACTCTGAGGTCAGAGGACCGAGAGTTTAGATCCTAATACTGCTGTTTGCTAGGTGTGACATGGGGCTATTCACTTCACCAAATCCTCAAAATACCCTCTGAAACCACTTAAGGTTACTGTAACAATTCTTATAATGTGTAAAGCTGTAAAATGGGCAAAATTTGCCATTCAGCAGAAACAGTGACAGCTGTGGTCTTTGGCAGCGTTACATCCTCTTTCCTGGATGGAGAGGAAGAGCCATGACCAGCTGTGGGCAAAATGCACTCTGGAGGACCCACGGAGAAGGAGACAAGCAGGGCCCCACCTCTGAGTCCGAGTCTGATGAGCTGGAGCTGGAGGAGCTAGAGGAGTCACTGGAGCTGTCAGAGGCGATCCCTGTGGACTCCTGAAGGTCGACTGAGTCTGCCAGAACTGCCAGCTCAGGGTGCTCTTGCTTCAAGATCCTGGGAGGCAAGAAATCTTCTTGGTGAGGTAAAAGGCAGCAAGACCCCACACCGGAGGACTCACACACCAAAGTTGAGACCTATATCTCTTAGAAACACCTAGAAATACCAGGTGTATCAGTTCAGAATGGGTACTATGTAATGGTGAGGACACATAAACTCTGAGCCTGGGAACAAAACCCCCTACTATGCTGCATGTGTTTTCTGCAAAGAAAACAACACAATAGCTACACTTGTGATTACTACCACCTGCATAAATGAGCCAGCCATACCGTTACCTTGAGTTAGGCTTAGTCTTTTTCCCTTGGGAGAAATAGTTCCTTTTCCTAGTTTCTTTCTTAGCTGATTAAAAAAGAAAAACAAAAACCTTTCCTTTTCACAGCACATAATTGGAGTTGGGGTTGGCAAGATTCTAACTATAGGAGTAGAAACAATCAGGTTTGTAAGAAATAAGAGGTGTCAAATAACGACAGCCTCTCTTCACTTGGAAGGTAAAACTGAACTGGACTTCAAGAACAGCCCTCCCCTTCAGGAACTTAACCTGGCATCTGTCATAACCAGTGACAAAAGACCTGGTATGATGAGGCCTTCGGAGTGACCATATCAGCACGCAGTACCTATGGGGCCAGGTAAGTGGGCCTCAGATGCCCGAGAGTTCAGGGAGAACAGAAGCCACCACCCCTGCTGGCCCTCTCAGCAGGGAGGCTGAGCACTGAACAAGCCAGAATCCCTCTCTTACCCCGAGAGCTGGTCCCTCCAGGTCAGGGTTGGGACACAGTGGCACGGGGTGGCTGAGGGTGGCTTGCACTGCCGCTGCCCGTGCTGTATCTGTTCTGTGGATAAACAGAGGAGCTAAGTCTCCAGGGCAGTCACCTCACTCACAAGAACTGAAGGTAGTAAGTTCAAATGGGAATACTTCTAAGAAAAATAACCAAATAAAACAAAATGAGAAACAATCCCAATTATGACCATGTTTTGACTGAGTGGCTGTGATCACACATGCACAGTCTTCCCCTTCCACCTTGAGGCTGGCAACATCCTGAGATCTAGCCCTGACCTCAGACCATTTTTTCTCTACCCATTAGGTTTGGCAGGGTTTCCCAGATCTCTCTAAAATCAGCACACAGCATTACAGTGGCAGACTCTCTCAATTTTATCTCTGGGGTAGGAATTGGAACAAAGCAAAAATAAGAAAAATAAGAAGCCTCTCACCTATACCATTTCCTTGATAACTTTGGTCTCCCTCTTACCGTCTTGTGCCATACAACAGGGAAGTTGGTGCTGCTGGCAAAATTCTGGGTGATGGCAATAGTAGTGTCGAGATTGAGGACAACATGCCACCAGCCTCCTGAAATCCAACAAGCAAACAGTTAAACAGAGTTTGGTCCTTGTACAATCATTCTGTAACATAAACTTCAGAAACTGGGATTTCCTGTCTATAAGGGTGAGCCTCGGGGATTTGATACAGAGTTTATGTAAATCTATCTCTTGACCCAAGGATTGCAAATGATTTATTTGTGTAAATAAAGTTTTACTAGAGCACAGCCTTGCCTATCCACTTACATATAATCTAGGGCTGCTTTCCTGCTACAAGGACAGAGTTAAGTATGTTATGACAGATACTGTCTGGTTTGTAGTGCCTAAAATACTCTCTGGCCCTTAGTGGAAAAAGTTTCCTGATCCCTGTTAATCCAAAGCTGTGACCAAAACCTTCAAGGCAAATACTTTTTTTAGCTTCTAAAAGGAGGGTACATTATTATTATTATTATTATTTTTTTTTTTTTTTTTGAGACAGTCTCACTTTGTTACCCTCAGTAAAGTGTCGTAATGTCACAGTTCACAGCAATCTTAAACTCTTGGGCTCAAGTGATTCTCTTGCCTTAGCCTGCTGAATAGCTAGGAGTCTAAGGGCCCACCACAATGCCCAGCTATTTTAATTTTGTTTTTGTTTTGCAGTTATTGGCCAGGGTTGGGTTTGAACCCACTACCTCCAGTATATGGGGCCAGCGCTCTACTACTTGAGCCATAGGTCTTGCTCTTGCTCAAGCTGGTCTTGAACCTATGAGCTCAGGGTAATCCACCCACTTTGGCCTGCAGAATGCTAGGATTACAGGCGTGGACCCACTGCACCCCGCCTGAGTGTACCTACTTTAAATAACCCCACATCCATATGCTTAACCTACCAAGCATGGTTGTGTGGGTAGGACACCATCTCCGATCTCTAAATCATTATTTCTCCTCTCACCCCATCAGTGCTACACTGTATCAGAAACTCAATTTATCCACACCCACATACCACTACTCTATGCAAAGACACTAAGTAACTAGCAGGAACAAAGATAAGTAGGATCTTCACATAAAAAAGCTTGTCAATAGTTTTAGTTATATGAAATATCAACAGCTCCCCAGCAGTTGAAGACACAGCTATTATGTTGTCAGAGGTGGGTACCAGTTAGTTCATTTGCCGGGCAGCATGCAAAGGAATTTTTTTGACTCATTCTATAAATAATGCTCTGCTCCAAAAGAAAAAAATACTGAAACCAAAAAAATATAGGTAGTCTCTTTCTGATCATCTGTACCTGGTACAAAGACAGTCTCTCCTGGTTTCTGCAGGATTTCCAGGGGTTTGAATTCAGGTGGCCAGGTTGGAAGCTGTGTCCGGGGATAAATCACATTAAACCAGGTAATAGCTTCATCCTGCTGGTTCCCTCCTTCTTCACGTGTCACCTTGATGAGCTCCCTGGGAGTGCTCGTTGGGAACAGGCACCAGCGCTTGTGGCCCTGAACTAAGGCATTCCAGGCACTGGTTCCCAGGGGGTCGATGTGAATCCCAGTTCCAGAGCGTGGTGGCCCCATTACAAACCACCTATAGGACAGAAACACCCAAAATGTGAAGTGTAATTTAATTATGCATACATGTACAACACAAAATAAGTTTTTAGTTTTACGTATCATATCATCTTTATTTCAGTGACTACACAAACTATGGTATACACAAACCCTGAGTGAATTGTGTATGAACTAATCACTAACAGAATAAAAAAAATCCGCTGATGTGATTTATTGCTGGACTTTAACTCTTAAAACTTTCCTTATAGATCAGTAGTCCAACTTTAGTTGCATAATCCAATCTCCTGGAGAACTTTCAGGGATTCTGACACCCAGACCAGTTAAATGACAGTCTCTCCCATCAAGACCCAGGCAGGCATCACAAGTCCCCTAGTGGAACTCAATGTGTAGCCAAGAGAGAACACTCACTGTTTTGAAATAAGGACAGGGTACTGAACTCAGCTAACGAACACCTTCAAGGTAAGATTTTTAACCACTTAGCTGCAGCATACTTTACCTGTAAGGGGGCCTCCGCTTCTCCCCTGCATACTGGAAAAGGTCATCAGTGAAAAACTTGGGCACCTTGTAGTCTTCCAAAAGTTTCCTTCTTTTGGGGTGTTCACCATAGCTGCTATCAAAGATGTAAAGGGGGCTGTCATCTCGAGTACTCTCCATGTACTCAATGTAGTATTTCATCTTCATCTTCACCGAGTAGCCATCATTATCCTCACCACACTTGAACTTCTGGTTCCGGTATTTCCTTTTCAGGCGTTCTAGAGTCCACTTCTCCTGTGCAGACCAGCCCTCTTGGGCATTGAGCAGAACTACGGGCTTGTAAGGCCTTTCATATCGCTCCACAAACTCTTCCACAGACAGCTGTAAAGCATCTGCCCTTTCCACGTTATCCTGAGGGAATCAGAAAAGACCACTCCAGTTTAAAAAAAAAAAAAAAGAAGTCCAGTGGCAGACAGGTTGTCCCTCTAGGTCAATTACCAGTAGCATACCGAAGGAGCCAGATTCTAGTTTTGGCTCTTCCAGGGGTGGGGATGGGGTACAAGAAGGCCCTTGCGCGTCTGTGGGCATGTCGCACCCTGAGCTACTCCATCAGGCGAGGGAACTTTGCATCTCCCACTCGTGGGCCTTGACTGCCGGTACTCTAGGGTCCGGCCACCTGAAAGGCTCAGGGGCGATCAACCTTCTATCCGAGGACAAGAGGCAGGAAGGAGTCACCCAAGCAGGTGGCGGCTGCGGCAAGGGAAGAAGGGGGCCCACCCTGGAATCCGCGCCTCGGAGACCCGGAGCTCCGCGGGGTGCAGCTGAGCCTCGCTCGGAGCAGGAAGGCAGCCCCCTGGGCAAGGCGCGCAGGAGCTGGAGGTGCCCGTGCCCGCCCCGCGACCCCAACCCGGCCCCGCTCACCACCACGGCCGCCGGGTTCAGCGAGAAGCTCTCGTAATAGTTGTGCCGCGTCCAGTCCAGAGAGTCCTTGAGCTCCGGCCGCGCACTCCGCTTGGCCTCGCGGATCCGCTTCTTACTCTTGTGGTTCATCCTGCCGGGTCACCAGCTGGTTCCGCAGCAACCTCGGCGTAACGCGCTTCCTGCCACTAACGCGCCCCCTCCCAGGCCCAGGCGGCGGCGACACCAAAACGCCCTTCGCTCCGGCCTGGCGCCTTTAAAGTCGCCTTCCAGAAAATTCACTCCTCAGCCACCTCCCGAGCCCCGGGTTGGGCATGCGGCCGTCGTCTTCCCCGCCCCCGCGCCTCTCGCGGTTTGCCATTGGTCTGGGCGCGTCCAGGGCCCGCCCTCACTCACGCCCGGCCGCCGCCATGTTGGGAAGGTCACGCCTGCGGCCGCCCCGCCCCGCCCCGCCCCGCCCCGCCCACGCGCTTCCGGCTTGCCCGCCACTTCCGGCTGCGCGCTGAGCCTTCGGCCGGGTTGGTGTTCTGTGTGGCTTGTGCTGCTTGCGGCGTTTCTGCAGGGTGCTCTGCTGCCCGAGGCGGCCTTTTTCCTTTTGCCACCGGAAGACGGCGGCCGCCAGCCCGCCCGAGAGTTGCGTGCGCGCAGCCTGGCAGCTCAGAATCCTCCGCGGCCGTCTGCCCTGACGGAGCTCACCGACGCCCCTGCAGGCGAACGTGGTTTCCGAGGGCAGGCGGCCGGGGCCCAGAGCTTTCGGTTCTCAGAGGAGCCGGGACCTGGAGCCGAGGCTGCTGTGCTGGAGGTCCACGTCCCGCAGGTGCGTGCAGCTGCACTCGCCGGGACGCGCTCTTCCTGTCCCCAAGTGGAGAGGCCCCTTAGTGCAGGAGTCCACCTAGCTGGTGTCGAGATAGGGGTGGAGGGACACAGCTGCGCGGCTTCCCTTTCTGCCACCCTCCGCCCCCCGATTTCGGAAGGTCCCCGGAGCAAAAGGGTTTGGTGTGGAGCCCTTTGGCAGATTAAACGTCTTCCAGTAAGAAATGTGGGGGTCCTTCTGCCAGGAATGTAGGTTTCTTGACTCCTAATACGTCTTGTCGAAGGGCTTCTTAATTCTTTATCTTTCCCTTTTGTGTGAGTTCTAGGACTAGACATTCCATCCTGACAGCCCAAATAAGTTTCTTGGTTTGCCACTTGCTTCTTTCTTTTGAACTCACAGTTGCCAGAAAACTCTCGATGATTGTACCTTGTATGCATTCGGTTTTTCAAAGCACTTTCACGTTGCCGTGTTTCTTTGATTTTAACAGCAGCCTGTGAAGTAGGCATTAGTATTTCCATGCTAAAGATGAAAAAATAGTTTGAGAGAAGTTTAAAGGCTGGAGTGGAACCCATTTCTGATCGGCTCCACACAGTTTCATGTTAAAATATTCTATTGGATTGTTGCCTAAAATTAGGAGGTGAAGATATTTGCTGTGAGAATAGAGGCCCCTTTATACCCAGATCTGCGCAGTTGTATCTCCTGTCTGAAATCCTTCATTGGCTCCCTTTTGTACTCTTGGGAAGATCCACCAGGTTGGGTGTTTTGAGTGAATTAAATGATTGAGTTTAGATCCCAAGTTCGTTTATCTTTTGCCTCCTTTTCTACCACCTCTCCAGAGGCATCCTTTGCTCCTCAGGGGAAAAAAAAGTGCACTTTTGCAGTTTGTTACCTCCGGACTATGTATCTGGCACTACTAAGTTGTTTGCCTGGAGTTTCCTAATCCTATTGAGACAATATTTTGCAGTTGAGGAAACTGAAGCACTTAGGTTATATAATTTGTATAAAGCGGCACAGCTAGTAGGCCTAGAAGTTTGAACCCCTGCGAGCTCATTCCAGAAGCATGTGTTAGTCTGCCTAGCTTCCCTAAAATATTATGTCATTATTCTAATCTATTCTGAGGGCTTGGTATGCTTCCTGCCTTCCTAACTCAGAATTCAGCTCCACTCACATGTCTAGGATGTCTTCCTAGGACCACACTGCTTCATATTAGTGTATAAAGGCATGCTTGTGTTTGAAATCCTCTATCTTACTTTATTTAGAATAAAATCTACTTTTTGTGGTTGGGTCTCCTGCCTTACCTGACCTCCACTTGAACTGCAAAAGCTCCCCTGCCTACTTCCCCTTCGCCCCTACCCCATCCCATGCTCTGGTCTGTCATTTGCTTCTCTGTGCAGTAGGGCATTATGTTCCCTGAGAGCTACATCCTGGGTCTAAGAATGTCCCTGATGCTCAGGTACTGGACAAATGCTTATTGAATGACTTCTGTGAAGAGCACTTAACCAGTTTTATATCCCCAGAGATTGTGAACTGGAGAGCAGGATTGTCAGTGCCTGATACTCAGTAATAGTTGTATAAATAAATATTTCCCGCTGGGTGCCTGTATGTAGCTCAGTGGCTAGGGCACCAGCCACATACACCAGAGCTGGTGAGTTCAAACCCAGCCTGGGCCTGCCGAACAACAATGACAACTACAACAAAAAAAAAATAGCTGGGCCTTGTGGCAGGTGCCTGTAGTCCAGCTTGGGAGGCTGAGGCAAGAGAATTGCTTAAGCCTAAGAGTTTGAGTTTGCTGTGAGCTGTAACGCCATAGCACTCTACCCAGGGTGACATAGACTGCCTCAAAAACAAATAAATATTCCCACTTCAAGAGACACATTATTTATGGCATAGAAAAAAATTCTTTTCAGGTCCTGCATCTTCAGTATGGAATGTATGTTTGGCCCTGTGCTGTGGTCCTGGCCCAGTACCTGTGGTTCCACAGAAGATCTCTGCTGGGCAAGGCTGTCTTAGAGGTACCAATGTCCTTGAAGTTTCTAAATTTTCACATTAAATCTACATGCTTTTAAGTTCTGTGAGCTCAAAATATTTTTTAGACTCATAAAGTGTTTTTAAAAAAATGATGCCAGCCTAGGCGCAGTGGTTCACATTTGTAATCCTAGCACTCTGGGAGGCCAAGATGGGTGGATTGCTTGAGTTCAGGAGTTTGAGACCAGCCTGAGCAAGAATGAGACCCCCATCTCTAAAAATACCCAGGTGTTGTAGTATCAATAGTCCCAGCTGCTTGGGATGCTGAGGCAAGATTGTTTGAGGCCAAGAGTTTGAGGTTGCTGTGAGCTATGATGCCATCGCACTCTACCCAGGGCAACAGAGTGAGAGTCTAAAAAAAAAAAAAAAATGCCAGGCACTGTGGCTCACACCCATCTATAATCCTAGCCCTCTGGGTGGGGGATTGAGGGGAGGCGAGGCAGGGTGATTGTTTGAGACCAAGAGTTTTGAGACCATCCAGGCAATAGTGAGACGCTGTCTCTATGAACTTAAAAAAAAAAATTAACCAGAGAATCCTGCCTCTAGTCCCAAGTATTAGGGAAGCTGATGCAAGAGTCATTTGAGCCAGGGAGCTTGAGGTTACAGTTAACTATGTTGTTACACTCTAGCCCAGGCAACAAAGTGAGACTGTCTCAAAAAAAAAAAAAGTATGAAAAACTGAAGGTGGCCTACAAAGCCCAAAATATTTACTCTGGTCCTTTATCATTTGCTGATCTCTATTCTAAGACGGTCTTGCTTTTGCTCAGGCCAGAGTGCAGTGCTGCAATCATAGCTCAGTGCCATCTCTTAACTCCTGGGCTCAAATGATTTTCCCACCTCAACCTCCAGAGTAGCTGGAACGAACCAACTCCCAGAGTTGAGATCTGGTTAGTTTGTCTTTAACTTCTGGACATGAGCGATCCTCCCACTTCAGCCTCCCTCCCAAAGCTTTAGGATCACAGGTGTGAGACCACACCCAAACTTTATAAGGGCACTAATCTTTGTGACGCAGCTACCCTGCTGATCCAAAAGCCCTCCCATCACATTTTACATTTGTCTATTTAGGAACTTTGGATGGATGCAAACATTCAGACCATATCATAGCCCTTTCTGGTTTTGGAAATTACTTTAAAAATATATTTCAAACTTTCTCACCACTCGCCGTAGCTGAAGACCAAAGGCTTGCAGAAATGCTCTTGCTATGCTTAAGTCCAAGGGCTGAACAGAAAAATCATGAGTTTAAGAATATTAACTGCCAGTATAGGTGTGGTGTTTCATGCCTATAATCCTAGCACTCTGGGAATCTGAGGATCCCTTGAATTTGGGTGTTTGAGACCAGCCTAAACAAGAGCAAGACCCAGTCTCTACTTAAAATAGAAAAATTTAGTCAGGCATTGTGGTTAGCATCTACAGTCCCAGCTACTTGGGAGGCTGAGGCAGGAAGATCACTTGAACCCAGGAGTTTAAGGTTGCTGTGAGCTATGACATTACAGTACTCAAGCCTGGGCAAGACTGTCTCAAAAAAAAAAAAAACCTCTTGCAAAGCCATGTAAATGTTGTAAATTGAAGGTAGAATTTGGCATGCACTTTTGGCCCAAGATAGTCATAATTGCCTGTTATTCAGAAAATGTCTATTCCCAGCCCCCAGCTGAATGGGAGAACTATTTTTATCATATATGCACATTAATAGGCATAAAGGCATTCTTTGGTGTTTTTTACTTATAGAATAAGTTTTTTAACTCATAGCTGTGTACATTGGTGCAAATCAAGGGGTACAATGTGCTGGTTTCATATACTTTGGTATTATTTCTTACAGCATGTTTGCAGTGTCTTGCTTTCAAGGCCCAACTGGGAAGAATCTCCCTTAAATAAGTCACAGATTCAGTTTTAGCTATACCAAGAAAGCAATTACAGATCATGCTAATAGGGAACTGAAAATTATGGCAGTTACTGTGCAAAACTTGCTTTTGCTTAGCAATGAAACTGCCTTAGGTATAATGTGGCAGTAGGAAGCAGTGTTTTAAGTCATCTCCAAGGGCTAGAACCCTTTAATATTGAAATGAGCTTAACTGGTACAACTTGTTAAAATCTACCCTCTGTCACAGTAATCAATCAGGTTATCGCAAGAATTCACTTGTGATAAGCTTAAGCTTTCTACAGGTAATGTTTGTGTTATGTTTTACAAACCCAAGTGTATAAATTAACTGTGCTTGTCTGTGCAAGGATGAAATGTGAAATTCTCTTTACAGTATTAAGCATAATTTTAAAATATCTTTTTAAACTTACTAGATTGGAGCTGGAGTCAGTCTCCCAGGAATTTTGGCTGCAAAATGTGGTGCAGAAGTAACACTGTCAGACAGCGCAGAGCTGCCCCACTGTCTGGAAATCTGTCGGCAAAGCTGCTTTATGAATAACCTGCCACAGGTGCAAGTGGTAGGACTAACGTGGGGCCACATATCTTGCAATCTTTTGACTTTACCACCACAAGATATTATCCTTGCATCTGATGTGTTCTTTGAACCAGAAGGTAAAACTTTTGGGGCTCAATAGTAAGCTTGGCCAGAGAAGCATTGTAGAAAAAGTCTATTAAGAAGCTCTTTCCCCCCAGATTTTGAAGATATCTTAACTACAGTGTACTTTCTGATGCAGAAGAACCCCAAGGTCCAACTGTGGTCTACTTACCAGGTTAGAAGGTAAGTGAATAATTAGTCTTTACTCTCAATCTTATTGGAAAGGTAACTTAAGTTTTACTAACCATGCAATACCTAATTTAAGAATAAAATTAGTTTATCTGAAGCAAAACAGAAAAGGCATTATTTAAAAAAACCAATTTATTTTTAAGTGCTGACTGGTCACTTGAAGCTTTGCTCTACAAGTGGGATATGAAATGTGTCCATATTCCTCTGGAGTCTTTTGATGCAGACAAGGAAGATATAGCAGAATCTGCCCTTCCCGGAAGACATACTGTTGAAATGCTGGTCATCTCCTTTGCAAAGGATAGTCTCTGAATTATACCTACAAGCTGTTCTGGGATAATGTCAATACTGATTAGCAACCTGGCACACTTCAGATTCTTGAGAAAATTCTGTGTTTGAAGATTTGAGTGATATCTGTTGGCCTTAAGATTGTAATGTCACCTAGATAACATTTGCAGGTAGCATAACTGAAAATAAAAATTAAAACACCTATAAAGAAAAAGGACTTGGATTGTTCTTTAGTCATTCAAATAGGACATAAATTAGGTCGAGATAGGAGTACTCAACCTTAAGAAAGTGCTACATCTTAAAGCATTGATTTTTAGGTACTGAACTGGCATTTCCATTTTTTAACTTAGGGAAAGTTAGGTACTAAACATTTCACTTTCATACTGTATAGTAACATTCACAAAATTGCATAGGTCTTTCAAATAATTGAGGGGAAAAAAGACCAAGACATATTCTGAGAAAAGCTAACACCAAGAAAACATTTTAATTAAACTATAGAAACAATGGTTATAGTACAGAATATTCATAATAAGCAAAAAGATACACCATGTTATATGTACTTACAAAGTTACAGACCATTTGCTTCCTTAACATTTTCCATAAGTTCATACATGTAAATATGATCAGAGTTACCATTTGGGGGGGGAAAGGGTCGAAAAAAGGTGTATTTATCATCAGCTAGATGTGCTCACTGTATGCTCCGTTATTTATATGCAAGGCCCGGGTGACTGGAAGTGCAGTTGTCAGGCATTTAATAAACTGGACAGCCATTTGTTTCTGCACGACAAGGCATCTTTACACAGGAGCAATCAGGAGAAAACAGGAAACAGCCAAGCACTCTGCACTGCAACACGCCACCTTAACAGCTAACCAGCATTACTCAACTGCTACACAACTGCGCCTAGTGCACAAAAATACATAAGAGAAGAGATTAGAATTGTGTTTGATAAACAATCCTCAAAAAAAATCAAGTCTTTTCACCTGAAAAGTCTTTATACAAATTTGGGTTCAGATTACCATTTAGATCTGAAAGTAAATAACATATACAAACAAATTTACACCAACTTTTGTAGGTTTTTAATTTTAAGGATTGAAGGCAATGTTGAGTCAATCTCTTGACAGCTTTAGGCTGTGTGTAATGGCTGCACGTTTCCTTAAAAGTCAGGAGGCCACAAATAAGGTTACCAATCTGTTTAATTTCAAACAAAAAAAGTCAGCACTATATAACAAAAACGAAATTTTACCTCAAATATCCAAATCCAATAATGAAATCTGAAGTCGTTCACCTCACTAAATTACAAGAAATTTGAATAACAGCAACAAAATGGCACATAAAATGAAGTTTGCCACCTGAGGCAAAGCTTAAAACAAGTTAAAAAGTTAGACAAATGTTACAAAATAACCTTTTCAATAGCCAGTTGCTTGTTCCAAGGACTCTTCTTAGATGGACTGAGTATGTGGTCCTTTTCCCCCAAGTCCGCCATTAAGTTGCTTGCCGAAACATCTAGGTTTGAAAAAAAACAAGTTCAGTTTACCTTCCAGTACTAGGAAGATACCAAAGTGCACATGGTTTCAGTTTCAGGCATGTACTTACTAAGGCTCTGGTGAAAAGAGAAGGGTACAGTAAGGTTCCACCAGCCTTTATCAGTTTTTTTTTTTTTTTTTTTTTTTTAAAGGCCCAATTAGGAAATTTTCACAAATGCTACCACCAACATATACAAGTTGAATTTATGTATTCTTGGCCATGTAACCAAGGTGAAAAAGGCAAGGTAAGGGGAAGAAAAAAAGAAAAAGGAAAAAAAAAAGGGCTGTGTCCAAACAAAACAACTTGAAATCAGAATTAGCTTGTTTTTTTAAAATTATTTCAAATGAAATATTTGGCAATTGAGAATAACTAATGCTTTAATATCTGTGCTACTTAGGGCTCTTTCCTTTTAAAAAATAGGACCAAACAATTTGAGAGTTAAAGACACACTATCCTTTCCCCACCCAGTGCAATACCTGTTAGCTTTCTTTTGGGGTTCCAAAAGTTCAGTGCTTCTTATTGCAATTCGTTTGCCACATCCATTAGAATATGAAGTCCCAGTCAGTACAACAATAGTTGAACTGATTGTTTTTCTCTAAGAGGATAGTGCATCTTTAACATTAAAGACAAACCTGCTCCAATACACGCCCACAGAAACTGGTCCCTGGAGGATCAGCCAAATCAGTTAAAATCTGCAATACTGGCCAATATTCTTTTATCAAACAGGAGACCGCAGCTTTAAAGGGGGAAAATGCAGACGTTGGATAAAAACAGCAAGAAATAGTCATTTTCAATAATAGGTCTCAAACAGTTCATGAAACAGCCATTATTATCTAGCTTCACACACATCCTCTCTGCAGACCCCTCTCTTCAGTATTACTCCCAAAGCCGAGCAACCTCAGGCAGCGCTCCTAACGTTAGGAGCCACTTCCGTATCAGCACGGCTCAAAGAAACCTACTCCAAACCCCATTTACGAGTCAGGGTCATGTGTCTCGGATCCCCGTAGACATTACCATGTTCTTAGGAGGACACGGCTCCTTCCTCTTCAGGTGACTTCGGGGGGCTCTTGGATCGCGACCTGGACTTGGACTCCCTCTTGGACACCGGGGGAGGGCTCCTGGACCTAGACCGGGACCTGGACCGCGAGCGGGATCTGGACACCGACGAAGACTTGGACTTGGACCTCCGCGCGGACCTGGACTTGGAGGTCGAGCGGGACCGGGAGCGAGTGCGGGACCGAGACTTCGAGCGGCTGTAGCGCGACCGGCTCCGGGACCGGGAGCGGCTCCGACTCCGGGATCGACTGCGGCGACGCCGCCTGGGGCTGCGGGCGGGACGGGCGGCGCGTCAGGGCCGCTTCCCCAAGGCCGGGCCGGCCCCGCCCGCGCCGCCATTATCTCGCCGCCCGCCGCCATTTCCCTGGCCGGGCGCAGGGTCCCCCGCCCCGCCCGCCGCCGCCGCCGCCGCCGCCGCCGCCGGGGAGCCGAGCGCCGGGGCCGCAGCACGAGCCCCGCCCGCCCGCCCGCCACGTGCTCGCCCGCCCGCCGCCCTTTGTGAGGCCGCCCGGCCCGCGCCCCCGGCCCGCTTACCTGCGGCTCCGGCGTCCGTAGCCGCCGCCCCCGTACCTGCGGGGCGGGGGCCCGCGGCGGCTGTGGTGCGAGTCCGGGGGGCGGCCGTAGCGCGCCATCTGCACCCGGAGCTCGCGGCCGTCCAGCACGGCCCCGTCCATGGCGTCCATGGCGTCCTCGGCGTCGCGCTTGTCGTGGAAGCGCACGAAGGCGAAGCCGCGGGACTCCTTAGTGTAGCGGTCCCGCGGGATGTACACGTCGCCGACGCGCCCGTACTTCTCGAAGACGCGCCGGAGCGTGTCGGGCGAGGTGCGGTAGGTCAGGTTGTCCACCTTGAGGGAGGTCATGCCCTCCACATCGGGCGGGGGGCGGCCGTAACTCATGGCTGGGAGAGGCGGCCCGGAGCCCGCCAAGCGGCGCCGGCTTCCTCGGCTCTGGGCGGTGCGGCGCCGCGCCTCGTCTCCGGCGGTTGCCTTCCGCGTGGGAACGCTAGGGAAGGCCGGGCGAAAAAGAGGGCGCGCAAGCTCCGGAGCCCGGCGCACCTGAGCAACAATTGAGCGGGCGGCTGGCTCCGGCGCCGGTTTATATTGCTCCTCACAAAATGGCGCCCGCGCCACCCGGAAATGAATCCTCTGATTGGCTCGCCGCGCCCTGCGTCGTAACGTCGCAGCCGCGCGCCCCGCCCTCGCCCCACGCGCCTGCGCAGAGCCAGGCGGGCGGGCCGAAAAGAGCGGAGTCACGGCTGGCGGGAGGGGGAGCGGAATTTGCGGGCAGTTGGAAAGCCCGCGAAATGCTCTTTCCGCCTGCGAAGCAGGGAGAGAGAGCTCGGGCTGGAGGAAGAGGAGGCGCTCTCCGTCTGGGACCCGCCTTCTTTTCGGGCCATTGCCCCAGTTCCACGCAGCTTTTCGGCTCGGCCCTCAGCCCCGCCTCTTTCAGAAGGGTGTCCCTCTCCCGTTGCCCTTTCGGCGTCCTCGGCCTTGTCAGACCCCGCTTGGTCGTCTCCAGGCCCCCTCCCGTAGTCCCCGACTGCCCTTCTGCAGGCTCCACTCCCCAGCCCCGTTCGCCCGAGCTCGCGGGTCGGGCCCGCTCCCCTTCCCGAGGGGCTGGAGCCCTCACCACGAGCTGCTCGGCCCGGGGCGCCCGGGACTACAGCTCCCGGCGGGCCGAGCGCCCGGCCCCGCGGCGGCGGTCAGGTGGCCTGTCGCCTGACCCGCGGTGAGTCAGGGCCCGAAGGCGGGGCCGCGCGGGCAGCTGCGCTCGCCCTTGGCCCCTTAATCCACCTCGCGGGCCCCTCGACCTGGAGCATCTGCGTTGCTGGAGCTTCTCCGAGCATTATGCCCTTCCCTTCTCGGACCGCGTCGTAGGAATGTCCTAACTGCGGGTGGGGAGAGCTGCTCTCTAAGCCCGGATTCTGATCCAAGAACTGGAAGCTCTGCTTCCTTGCTCCTGCATCTGCCTCCTCTCACCATCTCATTTTCTTTCCCAGGATTGTCAGTGGGTTCGCCCCGAGGAGAGCTGACTGCCCTGGGCTGCTGCTGACCTCCGGCAGAGCTGAGCCAAAATGTCCCCGGAATCTAAAAAGCTTTTCAACATCATTATTTTAGGAGTTGCCTTTATGTTTATGTTCACCGCCTTTCAAACTTGTGGAAATGTGGCGGTGAGTTGGAATCTGTTCTCCCTCCTTTGAAGTGCGTATCATGATTCCAAAAATGATAATAAACGTTAATTATATCTAATAGCGCGCTTAAATTGTATCTTTTATTTTCCCACCTAGTCTTCTTCGTTTTTCATGAGAATGTCTTGTGTCAGACATTTCTCCTGTATGTATTAAACGATGCCGTTGATTTCTACGATTTGATCCTGGGTTTGGGGCATTGACCTAGTTATTTTATTTCTTGTCTGTACTAAGCTATCTTTGGATAGCTAAGGAAATAAAACCTAAGGGATACTTAACAGCTGCTCCTCTTTTCTGTCATTGGTTTGCCTTCTCCAGTTCTGTCCTTTTTCTTTTCTCATAGTAGACTTGCAGTGTTAAGCCTTGTGAATTTTCACTTTAGTTTTCTTCTGTGTACTTGGAGTCAAAAGGGAGATCGCAAAACGTTTTCTTTGATTAGTTTTATCTTCCACACAGCAAACTGTCATCAGGAGTCTAAATAGCACAGATTTTCACGGCAGTGGATATACCAGGTATTGTACTGTTATGATTGATACTACCTTGCATTTAACAGTAGTTGGTTAAAACCCATCAGAATCACCAGCAATAAAATATTGTGATTGAATTAGTGGTGATTGCTTTCTTTTCTTCTCTTATCTGGACTATTTGGGAGAACATAATAAAGGTTTGAGTTTAAGTTTTAGAGGCCAGACTGTGGCCCTTCCTATAGTGGAATTACACTGGCTTTGAAGTCCTGGCTTTACAACTTCATTGCTTTGTTATCTTAGGCAAGTTATTTCCATTAGCCCATTTTCTTTGCTCAGACAATCCATGTAAAGCCCTTGGCACAGTGCATGACATTGAATAAGCACTCAAGTATCAGCACAATCACATCTTCCAGTCCTGACCAAATGTTTTATTTGATTCTTGAAACATTTGGTCTTCCTGTTTTTATAATTTCATAACAGTTAACTTGCTTTTATCAGAAGCCTTTAGATTTTTGTTTAGTCCCAGTTTTACAGATGGGGAAAATGAAAAGCCCTTCCCAAGTCACTAGCATCTTGTGATTAGAGTTGGGAATATATAATAATACATACATGCATATAAACACAAATAGGGTTCTCTTAAATTTATTTTTTAATTGACAAAAATTGCACATTTATTTTGTATAGCATGTTGTTCTAAAGTTATTTTACATTGTTGAAAGGTTTAATTGAGCTAGAAGAGGCTTAATTTCTGTATAGTTAGATACTGACTCATGGGACCTTTCACGCCACAACTTTTATTTTTTATTACCTGTCTTAAGCCTTGTATGTTTGAGAACAAAGAGACATTAATGTGCAGTTTTCTAAGTGATTAATAATAATACTACAACTTTTTGTAGTGCTTTGTTTTCATGTATATCCTGAAGAAGAAAGGAAAAAACACTTGATATTTGAGAGATTTGTTCAAGTCAAAAAAAGGAATTTAGTTTAGATTTATGAATAGTGGCTAGTAAATGAAGTTGTACACACAGGTACTAGGGTAGGGTCAGTAGTAAATGAATAATGTTTAAGTGAAACCGTTAGGTTGAGTTAAATAAATTCTGACTTAAGCAAGTTATAACTGTGCTTGTTATTTATAGCGGAGCAATGTTCTGCAGCTGCCAAGAGTCATAACCTAAGCTTGTGAACAGACTGATAGAGTGGGGCCTCTAAAGTCATGGGGTCCTGGCTTGATATTCACCATCTGCAAAGTGGACTTGTGGCAAGTTACTTAAACCCACTGTATTTCAGTTTTCTTTTCTCTATGTTGATGATGATAATAGTACCTCTTTCTGGAAGCTGTTAGGATTGAAAGTACTTAGAGTACTTGGCGCAGTGCCTGCTTTATGTTAGCTGTTACTATGATTTACTAGTACATTAAAAATGAATTGTCATAGGCAAACTGATTCAAAGACACATTTCATGGGACTTCAGTTTTGTACAAATGAAAACTTTAATATAGTATTCAGTTTAACGATATAAATTGTGACAAAAGAATATGAATGTTTAATGCAAAATCTATAGACTCTAAGTAGATTTTAAACAAGTAAACTTTTGAGACTACCTAAGGGTTTTGTTCTTTTTTTTTTTTTTTTTCCATTTGTGTGTTACATGTGCAGCATGGCAATTATTTATGGAGTATTCTCTGCTTCAAATTTGATTACACCGTCAGTGGTTGCCATTGTAGGACCTCAACTGTCTATGTTTGCCAGTGGTTTATTTTACAGGTGAGAAGTGTAATCTTTCACTTATTTAATTAGAACACTTTCAGCATTTTTCAAGCACATGGCAAATTTGTAGTCTAGGACTGAATAAAAGATAGCAGGCTCTCTGCTTGTTGCTCTTAGATTGCTCTAATGTGATGGAAGGTGTGTATATCTACTTATATTTTACTATTAAAAAATAGTATTAATCTCTTTCCACAAGTGTTGAAAAGAACATCCCATGAAGTAATCTTACTTTCTATCAAGTTGCCTAATGGAGACTCAAATAAAATAAACGTTTCTCTGGATTCTAGAACTGCAGTTCCATTGTATGCTAAAATTTGGCAAGGGCTGTTGCAAATCTGTCAAATGTCTGGTTTTACAAATTTGAAGTAGTAAATTAAGCAAGTAGGTGGGCTAGGCGCTCAGGCCTGTAATCCCAGGACTCTGGGAGGCCAAGGTGGGAGGATCCCTTGAGCTCAGGAGTTCCAGACCAGTCTGAGCAAGAGCAAGATCCTTTTTTTACTAAAAATAGAAAAATTAGCCAGGCATTGTGGTGGGTGCTGGTACTTGGAAGGGTGAGGCAGGACTTCAGCCAGGAGTTTGATGTTGCGGTGAGCTAGGCTGAGAAAGATTCTGTCTCAAAAAAAGAAGAGAACCCTCAGAACTGATTCCTAGAAGGCATAATTGGCATTATATATTAGGTATTGTTTGACTGAAATACATTGACCTATTATATTTTAGCATGTACATTGCCGTTTTTATCCAGCCTTTCCCATGGTCCTTCTACACAGCCTCTGTTTTCATTGGCATTGCAGCTGCTGGTAAGGATTTTAATTTTTATCTTCCCTATTTTCTTTTCTGAATCCTATCTAAGTATATCATTCATATGTTTAGCATATAAAGCTAAGTGACTTCATTTCCTTGACAAACTTATGGTTTGGATTTTAGTGCTTTGGACAGCACAGGGAAACTGCCTGACAATAAATTCAGATGAACACACGATTGGGAGAAACAGTGGAATTTTCTGGGCACTCCTACAGTCTAGGTAATAACTCCTTTTGAAGCTCAATCTTTCCTTGTGTGTGTGTGGCTTTTTTTTTTTTTTTTTTTTTTGTTACTCATATTTTAGGTTTGTTTTGTTGAAAATTCAGATCATCTGGGCAGTGTCTGTGGCTCATTGGGTAGGGCACTGCCCCCATATACTGAGGGTGGCGGGTTCAAACCCGGCCCTGGCCAAACTGCAATAAAAAAATCGCCGGGCATTGTGGCAGGTGCCTGTAGTCACAGCTACTAAGGAGGCTGAGGCAAGAGAATAGCTTAAGCCCAGGAGTTGGGGGTTGCTGTGAGCTGTGACTCCACGGCACTCTACCGAGGGTAACTTAGTGAGACTCTGTCTCAAAAAAAAAAAAAGGAAAGAAAATTCAGATCTTCCATGTTACATGACTTACGTTCTAGCTGAATGTGAAATAGATTCAAATTTTTTTTCTTTTTTTTTAGATAGAGAGTTTCACTCTATCACCTTCAGGTGGAGTGCTGTGGCGTCACAGCTCACAGCAACCTCCAGCTTAGATGATTCTCTTGCTTCAGTCTTCCAAGTAGCTGGGAGTATAGGTGCCTGCCACAACACCCAGCTTTTTTTTGTTGCAGTTTGGCAGGGACCGGGTTTGAACCCACCGCCCTTGGTATATGGGGCCAGCGCCCTACTGACTGAGCCACAGGCATCACCCAACAGATTCAAAATTTTATAGAATTACTTGTAATGTATGGACCTACCTCATTGGAACTTCTGAATAATAAATAGAAAATAACAACCTTCATGTATTTAGCATTTGCTATATTTTAGGGACTGTTCTTAATTTTATAATACATAATCCTCATACAATCTCATGAGATGAAAAACATTATTTCCATTCTACAGATAAGCAAACAGACTTAATATAAGCCATTGTTATCTGGGCTTCAAAGACCATATCCTTCCCACTGAACTCCACTTCTTCCTAACTTTTAATAGGTACCCTAATTCAGAAGTGAGACTAGGCTTGGCGCTTGTAGCTCAGCAGCTAGGGCACCAGCCACATAGACCAGAGCTGGCGGGTTCAAATCCAGCCCAGGCCTGCCAGACAGCAATGACAACTACAACCTGGGTTGTAGCGGGCGCCTGTAGTCCCAGCTACTTGGGAGGCTGAGGTAAGAGAATTGCTTAAGCCAAAGATTTGGAGGTGGTTGTGAGCTGTGACACCTTGGCACTCTACCGAGGGTGACTGTCTCAAAAAAAAAAAAAAAAAAAAAAGTGAGACTATAATTACATTAATACTGAACCATAGAGCATATTACATGTTTCTTAAGAAAGAAGCAAAAGCAGTCATTCTGCTTATGACTGTTGGATTTCAGAATCTGTCCTGAGGAGTTACCCAAATGAATGCTGCCTAAAATTGTCTTTAACGGGGCTAAACAAATGTCAAGCTTTAAAGGTTATGTAATAAGAAACAGGAATATAAATGAATGATTTCTTCTCTAGGAAAGTATGTTAAAGTATCTGATTAGTTGCAGAGAACTAAGTCATGGATTTTTTCATAGATTTTTTTTATTATTTATTTATTTATTTTTTTGAGACAGAGTCTCAAGCTGTCACCCTGGGTAGAGTGCCATGGCATCACAGCTACCTCAGACTCTTGGGCTTATGCGATTCTCTTGCTTCCATAGATTTTTTTTTTTTTTTTATTTAGAATTTTTCTCCAAAGCATTTGACCTTGTCTCTCAATAATCTTAAATTGAGATTTTTTTTTTGAAGTAGCATAAATTTGTTCCAGAGTTATGTTTAAATCACATGTTTCAATGTGAGTCAAGTCTTCTCTGAAGTGAATCTCTGAATCAGGTTACTGTCACATGGAAGGTGACTGAATTTCATCTGGGTCAGTTAAGTTTTCAGAGTCAGGATGGAGTTGATACTTTTTGATGACTTGGGGGCAGGTAGATACTTTAAAAATTATGTACCTCTCTTTTAACTAATAATGAGAATAATTATTTTTTAAAAACCATAAGTATTAAAATAACATCTTCTCCCTTTTCTCCCCCAGTTTGTTCTTTGGAAATCTGTACATATATTTTGCCTGGCAAGGGAAAACTCAAATATCAGGTTTGTTTTATTCGCTTTGCTTTATTTGGATTTGTTGGTAGAGCGTATTAGCAGTTCTATAGAAATACCCATTATTGCTTTATTCATACATGGTTCTAATGAACCTTGGTACCTCACATCCTCTTAGATTTTAGCTTGTAGTAAGCCTTTTCCTTGGATCATTATTACTACATACTAGTATATATGTATAGTAATAAACTGGGATTATAGTTTATGCTTATGCTCCAAGTGGTGTCTCAAGGTATACGAGAGGTTATGCTCTGGGTGAGCGTACTGGTCAATCATCAGAAGACTTCTGAATGCTTGGTTATTTTTTCTCTACACTGCTTGGGTTGAGAGAACATGAATAAGCTCTTATGCTATTTTTCTTTTGGCTTATTAGTATTTCTCTAACTGAAAGACAAAGGTAGAGGTATCCTATTTATCTCCTCATCCTAAATTTTTACTGATGCATTAAAGTAAAAATGAGGAAGCAGTTTGATGATTATAAGCAACCCTGGGCATGATACTAATTCTGGAATTATTTGGTCAGTATTAGCTACTTTCTTCTTTTTTCTCCTTAGAGCGTGACCGAAGAACAGTGTTTATTGCCCTAACGGTGATTAGCCTTGTGGGGACAGTTCTGTTCTTTCTTATTCGGAAACCAGATGCTGAAAATCTCCTAGGAGAAGATGAATCTTCTGATGACCGGGACCTGGAAGTCAATGAGTAAGATGTTGGAAACATTCCTTTTTATTTTAAAATAGGTTTTGAGTAGATTTAGAGATTATCAATATGTTTGGCCCTGCCTGATGTCTGATACTCTTCGTAGGTTGCTAGGGGCCGACCCGAAGGGAAAGTTTTAAGCAAATGAGAAAAGGAATATGATACATGGGATGCTGTGAGGGGGGCGAGAAAGAAAAGGCCCACTGAGCCACGGAGGTGGGAAGAAGACATGTAGGGGATTTCAATGTACTCCCAGGTTTGCCACTGATGAGGGTAGGACCCTGGCCAGGGGCAGTAGTCCCCTTCATGTCCTTGGCTTCAGTTTTCTCATTCAATTCAGCAGACATCTTAAGTGTGCAAGGACATGGGCTTCCACTGTGAAATAGAAAACAGTCTTTGCCTTAGGTACTTTTTGTGATCCAGCTCTAATGTTGTCCAATTCTGTGGTGTGACTGAGTGACAAGGCCATCAGTTGTCATAGATGAACCTTGGTTGCAACCAAGCTCTTGCTTACAGTACCTGGTTGTTACACTAACCTGTGCAAGCAGTTGAAACGGGGAAGAGAGTATACACCCCTACTTTTTTGTAAAAATTGTTTAATAGATTACCTGAGCACATCTCTAAGGCATTTTCTCTGTAGTATCGTCTAGATTTGGGGAAGGAGAAATGAGAAATTAATTTTTGCCACCCTCATTTTGATTTATTTCTGAATCGATAAATTATGATGTTTGCCTGATAGCGTTTCATTTATCACTAAAACTTTTTCCTTGAGCATTCTTTGCTGCCTTTTTTAAATTCAAAAAAGGGTATAAAACTTTGCAGTCATCAGAGCATTACATGTTCAGAACTTGCCCTAAGTCTGTTGAAGGTCTGTGGTAGTTTGGTTTGGATGCACCAGCACATCTCGTTTTATTGCTCTTCACTCTGTCGTGGGGTGCAGGTATTGTGCTTTTTGCAAATTAAAGGCTGTGGAACCTTTGCCTGCATCAGGCAAGTTTATCAGTGTCATCTTTTTAATAATGTGTGCTCACTTTGTGTCTCACATTTTGGTAATTCTCACAGTACTTTAAACTTTCTCATTGTTATAATGTATCAGGGTGATCTGTGATTAGCAGTCTTGTATGTAACTGTTGTAATTGTTTTGGGACACCATGAACGGTGTCCACAAGATGGTGAACATAATTGATAAATGTTGTGTGTGTTCTGACCACTCCACTTACTGTTCTATCCTCATTCTCTGAGACACAATCATATGGAAAATAGGCCAATTAATAACCCCACAGGGATCTCTGAGTGTTCAAGTGAAAGGAAGAGTCATATGTCTCTAATGCTAAATCAAAAGTTAGAAATGAGCTGGGCGTGGTGGCTCACGCCTATAATCCTAGCAGTCTGGAATGACTAGGCAGGTGGATCGTTTGAACTCAGGAGCAACTCAGGAGTAACAGCCTGAGCAACAGAGAGACCTTGTCTCTTCTAAAAATAGAAACAAACTAGCTGAGTGTTGTGGTGGGTGTCTGTAGTCCCAGCTACTGGGAAGGCTGAGGCATGAGTATTGCTTGAGCCCAAGGGGTTGAGGTTGCTGTGAGCTATGATGATGCCGTGGCACTGTACCCAGGGCAACAGAGTGAGACTGTGTCTCAACAAAACAAGACAAAACAAAATTTAGAAATGATTAAGCTTAGTGAGGAAGGCATGTTGAAAGCAGAGACAGGCTGAGAGCGAGGGCTCTTGTGCCATACATTAGCCGCGTTGTGAACGCAAAGGGAACTAAAAGTCCTTCTCCAGGGAGCATGTGAATGAGAAGTGAAACAGCCTCATTGCTGATGTGGAGAAAGTTTGACTGGTCTGGAGAGATCAAACCAGTCTCAATAGTCCCTTAAGCCAAAACCTAATCCAGAGCAAGGTCCTGACTTCCTTTAATTCTATGAAGGCTGAGAGAAATGAACAAACTGTAGAAAAGTTTGGAACTGGCAGAGGTTGCCTGGGGTATAAGGAAAGAAGCCGTTTCCATAACTTGAGAGTGGAAGGTGGAGCAGCAAGTGCTGATGTAGAAGCTGCAGCGAGTTATCCAGAAGACCTAGCTATGTCCCTTCATGAAGGTGGCTACCTTAGACAGCAGATTGTTTTTCTTTATTTTTTTTAATCTTGTTTTATTTAGACAACAGATTTTTTATTTAGATGCAACAGCCTTATATTAGAAGATGGCCATCTGGGACTTCCATAGCTAGAGAGGAAATGTCAGTGCTTGACTTCAAAGCTTCGAAGGACAGGCTGACTCTCTTATTAGGGGCTAATTGTAGCTGGTTTAAGTTGAAGCCATTGTTCATATTCCACTTTGAAAAATCCTAGGGCCTGGCTCGGTGCCTGTAGCACAGTGTTTACGGCGCCAGCCACATACACTGAGGCTGGTGGGTTTGAACCCAGCTCCGGCCTGCTAAACAATGACAACTGCAACAAAAAAAATAACCGAGTGTTGGGGTGGGCACCTGTAGTCCCAGCTGTTTGGGAGGCTGAGGCAAAAGAATCGCTTAAGCCCAAGAGTTTGAGATTGCTGTGAGTTGTAACACCACAGCACTCTACTGAGGGCAACATAGTGAGACTCTGTCTCAAAAAAAAAAAAAAAGAAAATCCTGGGGCCCTTAATAATTATGCTAAATCTACTTTGCCTATGCTCTATAAATGGAATGACCAGTCCTGAATGACAGCACATGTGTTCACAACACAATTTACTGAATAGTTTAAATTCAGTGTTGAGTCCTACTGCTCAGAAAAAAAGATTCCTTTCAAAATGTTACTACTCATTGACAATGCACCTAGTCACCAAGAGTTCTTTGTTTTTTTTTTGGTTGCCCTTGGTGGAGGGCCATAGCATCATAGCTCACAGCAACTTTAAACTCTTGGGCTCAAGCAGTTCTCTTGCCTCAGCTAAGTCCCAAGCAGCAGGGACTTACAGGTGCCTGCCTATTTTTTAGAGACAGGGGCCTACTCTTGCTCAGGTTGGTCTCAAACTCATAAGCTAGGCAATCCACCTGCCTTGGCCTCCCAGAGTGCTGGGATTATAGGCGTGAGCCACCACTCTCAGCCTAAAGAGGATTTCTTAAAATCTACTCCTGGTGAAGAACCTGTGAACATTGTTGAAATGACAACAAAAGATTTAGAATATTATGTATACTTAGTTGATAAAACAACAGTAAAATTTGAGAGGACTGACTCCAGTTTGGAAGAAGTTCTACTGTGTGTGAAATGCTATCCAACAGTATATTATCCTATAGAGAAATCTTACATATTAGGTTATTAAGTATGAAATGTCTGATTCCCATAAGTGCTAAGCTTGACAGTTGATATCTATGACATTTCACTTTGACATTTCTTGTATTATTTTTATTGTGAAGGCACATCTGAAGATGTTCTTTCAAACACATTTATCTTGTGATTATCTTTCACTTTTTTTTTTTTTAGAGCAACTTTTGTGAAACCAAGGATAAGTCAAACTTTCATATTATTTTCCAATATGAATTCTGTCATGGAATTAATATAGCACAGACAGCTTGAAGTATCAGTGAAGTGTTTGGGAGGGATGTGGCTAATGAATGTGCATTGATGGCTTAAGAAGTTCTGTTCTGGGGATTTTAATCTTGAAAATGGGCCACGTGGGTGACCTGAGACCAAGGTGTACAATGATGAGCTGAAAGCTGTAGTGGAAGCAAATCCATCTCAACCTATGTGTGAACTAGCAGCAAGGTTTGGTGTTACTATTCCAACAATATTGGAGCATTTGAAACAAAGCAGTGAGGTAAAGAAGCTGAATAGATGTGTTCCGCATGAATTAAATGAATATCGGAAGAAAAGTCCTCTCAACTTGCCTTTCTTTGCTGTCATGACAATAAGGCGAACTATTTCTATATCATACTGTCAGTGATGAAAAATGGATACCTTTTACAATTGTAAGTGTCTGGCGTATGGCTGGATAAAGGTGAAGTGCTGAAACACAGTCCAAAATCAGATATTCATCAAAAAAGGCTAGTGGTGACTACTGGTCCAGCGCTCATATTATCCACTACAGCCTCCTGAAACCTGGTCAGTTGATTACAGCAGATGTCTACTGCAGTCAAGTGGATGACTTGATGAAGATGCTTGTGATTAAGCATCCCAGATTGGTCAGCAGGGACCAGCCAGTCTTCTGGCAAGATAGCACTCGACCACATATTACACAAACAATGCTGCTTGAACTACAGAAGCTGGACTTGGAAACTCTCTGTCATCCGTGGCATTCACCAGACCTTGCACCAACTGACTGCTGCTGCTTCCAGGCTTTGGGCCACTTCTTGAAACAAGCTGTGGAAAACGCCTTTCACGATTTCATCACTATTCATTCTAGGCTTTTTTTTTTTTTTTTTTTTTTTTTGAGATAGAGTCTCAAGCTGTCACCCTGGGTAGAGTGTCATGGTGTCACAGTTCATAGCAACCTCAGACTCTTGGGCTTAAGCGATTCTCTTGCCTCAGCCTCCCAAGTGCCCACCACAGTGCCCGGCTATTTTTTGGTTGTAGTTGTCATTGTTGTTTGGCAGGCTGGGGCTGGATTCGAACCTGCCAGCTCTGGTGTATGTGACTGGTGCCCTATCCTCTGAGCTACGTGCATGGAGCCCACTCTAGGCCTTTTAGGTGCTGGCATAGACAAGCCACCATTAAGATAGCAAAACTAGGGTGGCACCTATGGCTCAGTGAGTAAGGGTGCCAGCCCCATATATTGAGGGTGGCGGGTTCAAACCCAGCCCCAGCCAAACTGCACCAAAAAATAGCTGGGTATTGTGGCGGGCGCCTGTAGTCCCAGCTATTTGGGAGGCTGAGGCAAGAAAATCGCCTAAGCCCAGGAACTCAAGGTTGCTGTGAGCTGTGTGATGCCACGGCACTCTACTGAGGGTGATAAAGTAAGACTCTGTCTCTACAAAACAAAACAAAAGAAAAAGAAAAAAAGAGCAAAACTATGTTCATAGTTTAAGTGTTTACTTTGATTAATTGTACTTCTGCTTCTTTTTTTGGCAGGGGCAGACAGGATCTCACTCTGTTACCCAGGCTAGAGTGCCATGGCATAGCCTAGTTCACTGTAGCCTCAAACTCCTAGGGTCAAGCAATCCTCTTGCCTTAGCCTCCACAGTAACTGGGACTACAGGTGCCTTCCACAACAGCTGGCTACTTTTTCTATTAGTAGAGACGGGGGTATTAGTTTTGCTCAGGCTGGTCTTGCACTCTTGAGCTCAAGGGATCCTTTTGCCTTAGCCTTAGAGTGCTAGGGTTACAGGCATGAGCCACCGCTCCCAGCCTTTGCATTTTTATTTTGACATTGACAAAAGATATAGGAGAAGTTGACTTGGCTAGTAGCATAAGAAAACTTTCTCACTGTAATTTTATTAACAATTATACTTGAATAATATTATCTCATTTAATTTCCGTAGGTAAGTGGTAATGTTCCTATTTTACAAATGAGGAAATGGAATGTAGAGAAATAAAGCCACTTGTCTAAAGGCACATGACTAGTAAGTGGCAAACTCAGGACCATGACTCCAGAGCCTGGGTGTGTAACCAGTAGATGTTTCTGTATCCTAGCCATGTCACAGAGGATATTAATGATTTTGAGGAGTTTTAAGAACTTACCTTTTTTGTATTAGGGCTGGTGCAAATTCAAGTACTCATAGGTTATTTTTACAGTTTTAAAATAGCAGAATAGAGAGCATTTCTTGTCTGAAGTGTCATTTATGAAAAAGATGTGTGGCACGGCTCCCATAGCACAGTGGTTAGGGCATCAGCCTCATACACTGAGGGTGGTGGGTTTGAAACCAGCGTGGGCCAGCTGAAAATAAAATAAAAAAGTAAAAAGATGTGCATGAATGCAAGTATGTGCAATGAGTTTACTATGAAAGACGTTGAGAATAAAGAGGGACCCAGGTGGTTCTTTAAACATTTTACCTGCAGCAACAGATGTGGGCCATGAAGGGACACCGTGGAGCAGGGAACAGGGAGCATTGAGGGGCATTGGAAATACTTGCCAGACCGCCTAGAGCAGTGGTCCACATCTTTTTGGCTCTGGGGCCCAGTTTTGTGGAAGACATTTTTCCACAGACTGGGCTGGGGGATTCTGTGCTCCGCTCCTACGAAGCTCCGCAGGCGGGTCTGGGGTCTGGGCGTTGAGAGATTGCCGATGCAGATAAAGAGGGACAGGGTTTTTACCAGCTTCAGTGAAAATGTGATCAGATTTTTATTCTCTTTTTAATTTTCAAAGGAAAAACTTGTTTTTTCATTTTACTTTCTCAGGTCTGCCCAGAACAACATGACAAAGGCAGTAGATGCATTTAGTGAGTATTTTCTATACCTGAAATGTGAGAACTGTTCAGAACAGACTCAGCATTTGCCTTTCCCCTTTTCCTGAAATTGGACTTGATGACCCCCAGGTTTGCATTTTTCCAGGAAGACTGCCCTGAAATATATTATCCTCTTCACAGACATCTTCCTAACACGGGGAGCTGTGAGGGATGGATAAAAGAGACTCCCTCTCTGAGCAGGTGTGTGAGGGAGGAGGGAGGAGACTACAGAGCATTCAGGTTCTCCGTGGAGTTGGGAATCTGCTGGGAATTTTCCCCAAGAAGTGAGAGCAGATTGCTGGCCACTCCTCAGAGCAGGACGGCAGCCCAGGGGCTCAGTGGCTGGTAAGAGCAGCTGAGCCTCATCCGTGAAGAGTTCTTCCTGGCCAGGAGCTCCCTCCACTCTTGGTTTTACTTCATGGCATTCTCACCACCATCCTATGAGTATTCTATAATCTGTACCTGTATTACATCAGATATACAGAAGAGAAAACTGAGGCTTAGAGAAATAATTTACCCAAGGTCAACCACCTAGTAGGAGACTGATCTGGGACTCGAGCCAGTGAGTCTTAGTAAGGGTATCTGTGGTTCCCTCAGAAACAGGCCACTGTGGTTCATGGTCCCAGCCAGTCCCCATTGCTTCTGCCTGGACTCTTGCAGTTGCTCTGTTTCCCCAGAGAGGGAATCTGCCTGAAGCAGTTACTCTCCCATAGGGAGCAGCATTTGGGGGCCACGTCCTTCGAGTAAGTCTGGTAGGCCACTGGGCCTTCATGATGTAGTGGCCCTTAAGTACTTACAATTAGCTTACAATTAGCTTTGGGTTGGAGGGTACTTTTTTTTTTTTTTTCAGACAGAGTCTTACTTTGTCACCTCAAGGTAGAGTTCTGTGGTGTCATAGCTCACAGCAACCTCAAACTCTTGGGCTCAAATGATCCTCTTGCGTCAGCCTCCTGAGTAGCTGGGACTACAGGCACCCTCCACAACATCTCGCTATTTTTAGAGATGGGGTCTTCCTCTTGTTCTGGCTGGTCTTCAACTCCTGAGCTCAGGCAATCTGCCTGCCTCGGCCTCCCGGAGTGCTAGGATTACAGGTGTGAGCCACCATACCTGGCCCTAGAGTGCACATTCTTGATCTAATCTGCTGTGGCCTGGCCTGGATCTAACCCTGTCTCTAAAAGTAGCCAGGTGTGTGGCAGGTGCCTGTAGTCCCAGCTTCTTGCAAGGCTGAGGTAAGAGAATCCGTTGAGCCCAAGGGTTTGATGTTGTTGTGAGCTATGACACAAAGCATGCCAGTTCTTGGCCTGGAATTCCTATAGCCTCTGTTTTTTAGAAAGGGCCTATGGATGTGGCACTTTGAGTCTTGCATACATAGTGTGTTTTCAGGAATACATTCATAGGGTGGCACCTGTGGCTCAGTGGGTAGGGAGCTGGCCCCATATACCAAGGGTGGCGGGTTCAAACCCATCCCCGGCCATATCCGGGCGTTGTGGCGGGTGACTGTAGTCCCAGCTATTCTGGAGGCTGAGGCAGGAGAATTGCCTAGGCTCAAGAGCTGGAGGCAGCTGTGAGCGGTTACTTAACAGCACTCTACTGAGGGCAACAAAATGAGACTAGCTAAAAAAAAAGAAAAAAAGGAATACGTTCATAATTATAAATAGGGCTACAGCCTGACTCCCCTAGCGAAAGGGGATGTTACTACTGTCAAAGCTATCTGGCTTTTAGTTCTGCAGGTCTAGAAATCTGTCAGAAGACCCATTATTTATCATGGGGGCCTGAGGGGAAAAGCACTCAAGCAAAACTCATAGGAATTGTGATTTAACAGTTTATGATGGTGCTTAATATCTTTAACGAGCTCTTTCAAGGATATGCCCTTTTCGTTATCACAGTCTGGAAAGCCACACTGGCTTAGTTGGTGAGCTTGGTGAGCACAGGAAGAAAGGAAGAATGGAAGCGCTGTAAGGAACCTGTCTAGGACTGATTTAATTCATACTCTGTGCTTTTTCTTTTCTTTTTTTTTTTTTTTTTTGAGACAGAGCCTCAAGCTGTAGCCCTGGGTAGAGTGCTGTGGCATCATAGCTCGCAGCAACCTCCAACTCCTGGGTTTAAGCGATTCTCTTGCTTCAGCCTCCCAAGTAGCTGGGACTACAGGTGCCCATCACAGTGCCTGGCTGGTTTTTTTTTTTTTTTTCCCCTTTGGTTATAGTTGTCATTCCTGTTTGGCAGGCCCAGGCTGGATTTGAACCTGCCAGCTCTGGTGTATGTGGCTGGAGCCTTAGTCTCTTGAGCTATAGGCACTGAGCCTACGGTGTGCAGTTTTAATCTGAAACTTTTTTTTCTTTACAGAAAAATCTTTTAAGTTGTGCACCACCAGGGAGATGCTCCTTCTTAGTATTACAACTGCTTACACAGGTAATGCCTGATTTAGTTTTCTGTTGCTGCATAACAGCAATAAAGGCTGAAAACAATAGTCATGTTATTATTTCTCACAGTTCTGTGCATTGACTGGCCTCAGCTGGATGGTTTTTAATTTGTAGAAATGTTTGTGGTACAAGTGCAGACTTGCCACGTGTAAGGGCTTCATGGTAGCTCAGTCAGCACTTTGCAGGTATCCATCACCTGAGCAACATACATTGTACCTGTTAGGTAATTTTTCATCGTCTGCCCTTCCCTGGATGGTTCTGATGAAATCACTTGGGGTCTCTTATGGCTTCTGTCGGAGGGTAGCTGGGGCTGGAACTTCCAAGACAGTTTCATTCACATGTCCACTACCTTGACCACAGTCAGATAAAGGTCTCAGTCTCTGCATGTGGGCTCCAGGCCTCTGTCCATCTACATGACCCCTTCCATGAGATTTCCTTGTGACCTAGCAGTATAGCCAGACCTCTGTGTTAATTGCTAAAGGCTCCATGAAGGGTGACTGGAAAAACTACCAGACCGTCTTAAAGCTTGGCCTGGATCTCACCCAGCATCACTTGTACTGCATTTTCTTGGTGACAGCAAGTCATAGGGCCAACCCAAATCCACTGTGGGAAGAAAAACAGGACAGGTGGCTTATCAGGACCCATGAGTTTTACAGAAACACACAATCGTATGTTTGATATGATAACAGGTGGAGCATCTTAAGTGTTGAGAATCATAAGGAAATTCATTCCCTTTTAAATAATGCTGTAATATGCCAGTTACTACTGCATTTATATGCCTCTTAAGTACAAACTCTTCTTTGTAGGAGAAATAGAATAAACATTAAATATCTTTAAAATTCACATTTAAAATTTTGTAGCATTAAGGAATCAAGGTCCTCTACTGATTTGCCCTAATTTTTTATTCTACTCTTAGTAATTTTCTTTTCCCAGGAAGCAGGGTTTAATTAAAGCATTCTGTGCCTCTGAGTCACAGTGGGTAGCATATACTGCACAGACTGGTTTGCCAGCACAGCAAGAGCACAGTCCAGCAGGAATAGGAATGTTCCTCACTCCTTGAAAGCTACTTATGAGGATAACGAGTATTCGAGTGCTCTGCTGGAAAGTGCTGTTCATTCTGTCCTCTACCCGTCCCCTGCCGGTGTGCAGAGTGACCAGCTTCCACATTAAGGATGCCTGTTGATTTGAGTTGTATACTTCAATCTGAAGTTCATGGCAAATGGCATCTTGGGGTGTCTTGGTTCTACCTGTTATAACAAATTGCCATAGACTCAGTGATGGAACAGACATTTAGAGTGTTGTTGTCGGGTTCTGGCGAGGGTTGGTTTGTAGACAGCTGCCTTCTTGCTGTGTCCTTATGTGGCCAAGGGAACAGCTGAGGGAACCGCTCTCTGGTGTCACTTTTATCATCCATCCTCATGACCTTTTCACCTCCCAAAAGAGAAGGTTTCAACATATGTACTGGGGGGGGAGGGAGGAGAGGGCCCAGATACTTAGTCTGTAGCCCGTGGCTAGTTCCATTTCATCTGTTACATAGCATCACTTTGTGCTCTGCTTGGGGATGAACATCTTGTTCTCTCTGAGTTTCATTTTCTCTGTGCTTTATGTGTGTGTATACCTCAAATGCTACTAGACATGAAGAAAAATGAGGAAAAGGGAAATGTGAATGTATGGTTAAGTTAAATCTGATTTTTTTCTCCCAAAGGTCTGGAATTGACTTTCTTCTCTGGTGTATATGGAACCTGCATTGGTGCTACAAATAAGTTTGGAGCAGAAGAGAAAAGCCTCATCGGGCTTTCTGGCATCTTCATTGGCATTGGAGAAATTTTAGGTTGGTTTAAAAAAAAAGGTATTTGCATTAAACATGGCAGTGTTTGTTGTAGTTAAAATAGAAATTTTAAAGTTATTTCACCTCTCTGTCCTTGAATTTCTGTTTTTTTCTACTTATTTTTACCCAAGTGGGTATGTTTCTGTTTTTGTATTGTTACTACTCTAAATTATAACCCATTTGTCAAATGATTTACAGATAAAAACCTTAAATAAGCAAACATACAGTCTCTCCCAGCTTCTCCTCTTAAAATACTTAAGGGGCGCACCTTACAATTCCTCTGTTTCTGGTTTTCTGGCACCAGCTAAGTGTCCAGCAGTCGGACCTCTTCTGTTAGCATCAGGCTCCGTGGGTTGAAGGGTTCAGTCCTACAGGTTGCCCTCACTTCAGACTTTTTAAAAGAAATAATTTCAAATTTATAAGGAATTATAAAATACAAATTTCAAATTTATAAGAAATTTCAAAAATATAAATACTACAAAGAACATCTGAATATCCTTTAACAAGATTTTTCTACAGTTAACTTTTTTTTACCTTCTTTACTTTATCATTTGTTCTTTCTCTCATTGTCTTTCTCATATATGATTTTATTTTCTGAACTACATGAGGGTAAGTTTCACACATCATAGCCATTTACCCCCTTATGCTTCAGCGTGTATTTCCTACCCATAAGATGTTCTCTGGCACTGCACAGTACACAGTACATAGCTGAATTTTACGTTGATGTGATCATCTGCTGTCATCTAATAATGTCCTTTATACATCCTGTTTCTCTTTCAGTATGTGTTTTATTCTAGGGTCAGCAGTTGCATTTCATTGTTGTGTCTTTCTGCTAATCTGGAATATCTCTATAGTTTTTCTTTTTGATACTGACATTTTTGTGAGTACTCCCTTTTGCAAAATAGTATGTTCTACTGGGCTTGGTGGCTCACATCTGTAATCCCAGGTGGGAAGCTGAGGTGGGAGGATGGCTTGAGCCTGGGACTTTGAGGTTACAGTGAGCTGTGATTAGGGCACTGCATCTTCATGACTGATTGAGGAGACTACATGTCAAAGTATGTTCTTTGTTTTGTGCGTGTTTGACATGACTGAATGGAAGTTGCACATTCTCATCAGGAATGTTGCCATAGTGATAGATGGAGGGCCAATTTCAGGACGTCCCATGTGGGGACACAGGGAATACATCTGTCTCACGGTGGTAAATTTTTTTTTTTTTTGGCAATGTTCATTTTGATCACCTGGTCAAAGTGTTGCCCAGTTTCTCTGTTGTGTTATTCTGTGTTTTTATCTTCTCCCTTGCAACCGATAAGCATTCTGTGGGGAGTCACTTTGAGATAATGCAAATACCCCACTTCTCCTCAAAATGCCTTCCTAGATTTAGCCTCCATTGATCTTCTTTATTTTTATTTAAAAAAATTTTTTTGAGACAGTCTTACTCTGTTGTCCTGGATAGAGTGCTGTCATAGCTCACAACCACCTCAAACTCCTGGGTTCAAGTGATCCTGCCTCAGCCTCCCGAGTATCTGGGACTACAGGTGCCTGCCACCGTGCCCACTAGTTTTTCTATTTTTAGTAGAGGCAGGGTCTCAATCTTGTTCAGGCTGATCTCAAACTCCAGAGCTCAAGTGAGCCACCTGCTTTGCCTCCCAGAGTGCTAGGATTAGAGGTGTGAGCCACCACACCTGGCCCATTGATGATTCTTGCCTAACCAAGTCTTTGCTATGTGCCTTAGTCTGCTTTCTGCAGCTGTAACAGAACACCACAAACTGGGTAATTTATAAAGAGAAGAAGTTTATTTAGCTCACAGTCCTAGAAGCTGGGATGGTGCGGGCATCTGGTGAGGGCCTTCTTGCTGTGTCACAGTATGCTCAGGGCAGAGGACAGTAGTATAGAAGTGAGCACAGGTCTCTCTTTCTCTTCCTACCAAGCCATCAGTCCCATCATAGGGACCCCACCCCAAGACCTTATTTGATCCTAATTACCTCCCAAAGGCCCCACCTCCAATCAGCATATGAATTTGGGGATTATGTTTCCAACACATGAAATTTGGAGGGTACATTCAGACCACAGTACATGATAGCTGCAAAAGTGATGACTTACCACCTCTAGTGCTCTGTGTGCAGGTGACCCTGGGCATTCTGCAGGCAGAAGACCTCCCTTCTCCCCCGTTTATTTACTTATTTTTTATTGGTATAGGTCCACAAATTTATTTTTCCCCCAATGGTTCATTATTCATTACTGCACTTATTTATTTTGGTGCTCACATTGTCCCATTGTCCCTGCTTTGGCCTTTTCAAGCAGCCTCTTATGCTCTTGTGACATGCTTCCATTATTTTCTGACCACTGCTTTACTTTTTGGCAAATAGGTTTTTCCTGGCTCACTTAATGCTTACCCTGCCTCATCCTGGAATTAGCCGTATTTTGTTCCTGTGCTCCTTGAAAGTCTTAATAGGGTAACATTCATCTGATCACAGTTAATCTAGAATGAACTGACATCTTGATGATTCTGAGACTTTTTTTTTTTTTTTTTTGTAGCGACAGAGTCTCACTTTATCGCTCTCAGTAGAGTGCCGTGGCGTCACACAGCTCACAGCAACTTCCAACTCCTGGGCTTAGGCGATTCTCTTGCCTCAGCCTCCTGAGTAGCTGGGACCACAGGCACCCACCACAGTGCCTGGCTATTTCTTTATTGTTGTTGCAGTTTGGCAGGGGCTGGGTTTAAACCCGCCACCCTCAGTATATGGGGCCGAGGCCCTACCCACTGAGCCACAGGCACTGCCCAATTCTGAGATATCTTGACCAAGAACAAGGACTGTCTTTCCATTTGTCCATGTCCCCTTTTATGGTTTTGGGGAGTGTTTTGTGATTTT
Source organism: Loris lydekkerianus (assembly GCA_963574355.1). NCBI lineage: Eukaryota > Metazoa > Chordata > Mammalia > Primates > Lorisidae > Loris > Loris lydekkerianus. Next base: position 8,101 of record CAUYPK010139695.1, on the reverse strand, counting down.
CTTTATATAGATTTTGAACATTTCATTTCCTTTGCAGCTTATTCTTAAATGATCTATTTTTTTGGTATCCGTTGTAAATGAGGTTTTCTCCATTATATTTGCTAAGGGGTTATTATTTACATCTATGGAGGCTGTTGATTTTACATGTTGACTTTTATATCATGATACCTTACTGCTTTTTAGATTTGTCTTTTTATCACTGGGTTTGAGGAATTTGATTATGATGTATCTTGGTGGAGTTTGCTTTATGTTTCTTGTGTTGCGTGTTCATCGAGCTGCTTTGCTTTTTGGGTTTAGGTTTTTGTCAAATTTGGAAACATTTTGACCATTACTTCTTTTGTATTTTTCCTATCCTGCCTCTTTTTTCTTTACATTTTCCAATTACAAGTTGAAATGGTCCCACAGCCCATTGAGCCTTTGTTGATTTTTAAAATTCTCTTTTCTACCTTTGTTTCATTTTGGGTAGTTTGGATTACCGTTGATCCTTCAACAACTTGGATTTGAACTGCAAAGGTCCACTTATATGTGGATTCTTTTTCCACCACATGAGATCTGAAACCTAAGTATATGGGGGGGCTGTTCTGTTGTGTGGACTGTGGGACTCAAGTGTGTGCAGACTGGAGCATATGTGGGGGTCCCTCCTGTACTGAGGGACAACTGTGGTTCACTAATCCTTTCTTCCACAATGTGACTCTGCTGTTAATCCTATGCAGGGTATCTGTTTTTCATTCCAGACATTGTGGTTTTCATTTCTACACATTTTTGGGTCCTTTTTTGTATTTTTCTTGTTTCTACTTAACTTTCTGAACGTGTAGAATATAGTTATAGTGATCATCTTAATGTCTTGCTCATTCTAACATCTGTGATAGTCCTAGGGTAGCTTCTTTCCTTCCTTTCCTTTCCTTTCCTTTCCTTTTCTTTCTTTTTCTCCTTTCTTCCTTTCCTTTCTTTTTCTTTTCTTTTTTCTTTTCCCTCACAACAGGTTTATTGAGAAACAACTCATAGGCCCCTAAATTCACCCTTTTAAAGTGTACAGGTTGGTGCTTTTAGTATGTTCTCATGGCTATGTGGCTATCACCACATCAATTTTAGAACATTTTCTCCTCTCTTAAAATAAACTGTGTACCCATTGGCGGTTGCTTCCCATTCCTGCTCCCTCTTGCCTAGGCCCAGGCAACCGCTAATCTACTTTCCCTCTCTAAAGGTTTGGTTATTATGAACAAGTCATACAATGTGTGGTCTTCTGTGACTCGTTTTGTTGGCTTAGTGTAATGCTCTCAGGTTCATGTGATAGCATGTATCGGACTTCATTCCTCCTCTGGAGGCGGAAGAGGTAGAGGAGGAGGAGTCTGGGGATACCAGGGTGGCCAGGGGAGGAGGGTGCCAAAAAATGTATATACATCTTAAGAAAGGAAAAAACTATATAAAATTATAACAGTCAGCGTATACCAGTAACAAGCGATACACAACAAGTCACATTGGGCACCTCTTGTAATTGCAGATGTCAAATATTAATTGAGTATTATAATTTTATACAGTTTTTTAATAAAGTATATACAGTATATATTTTTCTTCTTTTTTTTTTTTTTTTTTAAGAGACAGAGTCTCACTTTGTCGCCCTCAGTAGAGTGCCGTGGTGTCACACCTAACAGCAACCTCCAGATCTTGGGCTTAGGTGATTCCCTGGCCTTAGCCTCCTGAGTAGCTGAGACTACAGGCGCCTGCCACAACGCCCAGCTATTTTTTTTTTGCAGTTTGGCCAGGGCTGGGTTTGAACCCCGCCACCCTTGGTATATGGAACCGGCACCCTACTCAGTGAGTCACAGGCACTGTATGGAAAGATATACAGAGGATTCATATATATATATGTGCGTGTGTGTGTGTGTGTGTGTGTGTGTGTATCTCCATGCCTTTTTTTTTTTTTTTTTTTTTTTTTTTTGAAACAAAGTCTCATTTTGTCACCCTTGGTAGAGTGCCATGGCATCTTAGATCAAGCAACCTCAAACTCTTGGGTTCAAGCAATTCTCTTGCCTCAGCCTTCCAAGTAGCTGGGACTACAGGCACCCGCCACACGCCTGGCTATTTTTTAGAGACGAGGTCTTGCTCTTGTTCAGGCTGGTCAGGCAGTTCACCCGCTGCAGCCTCTCAAGTGCTGGGATTACAGGCGTGAGCCACCGAGCCCGGCCTTATGTCCCTGTCTTTTGTCCATTTTCTAGGTAGGTTTTTTTCTTAAGTGTTGCCCTTCACTTTTGATTTATAGGTTTTCTGGGATAGATTTCTAGGGTAAAAATCACTTAAGAATTGTAAAGGCAATGCCCCTTCATTTCCTACCTTTAGGTTAGGACTTCCTGTCAAGGAGATGCTCTAAGCTGTTCTGATTGCTGACCTTCGTAAGCCTTTCTGCCCCTTCTTTGGAGCTCACACATAATTCTGAAATTTCACAGTGATTGCCTTTTAGTGCATCACCTTGGTGCGTTCAGCTGTGATTACCACAAAACTTGGTAGTAGTGATAAGTCGTGTCCTTTTATTATTTCTGATAGAAGCAACAGATCAAAGGGGATAGTTTTATGGATGTAATAATTCATCAAGAAGAAATTCAGAAGACTTACTGGATAGAAATGCAAGTAATTTTGATACTTTTTTTTTTTTTTTGGTATGATAGTTAATGTTTGGTCATTGTTGGTATTGTCTACAAGTGCTGAGATGTTGGATTTTTTTGAGATACAGAACATTTGAGAATGTTCAGTTACAACTTGCCTTCTTTATTATAACTCATGAGTAGCTGGGTGATGTTTGGCAATCCTGGTGACGTTTCTGCCATCTTGATTTATAGGTGGAAGCCTCTTTGGCCTGCTGAGCAAGAATAATCGCTTTGGCAGAAATCCAGTTGTGCTGTTGGGCATCCTTGTGCACTTTATAGCCTTTTACTTAATATTTCTTAACATGCCCCAAGATGCTCCTATTGCTCCTGTGGAGGGAACTGACAGCAGTGCTTACATCAAGCCCAGGTACAGTGACTGTCATACCATAGTAATTTGAAGCTGGGGGGGAGGGGGTAACGAGTGTCTGGCTATTTAAAGTGGAACAGTTAGTCCTCCTCAAAGCCTGTTATCTTTATAAGATCATCTGTCAACCATTAGTAGAGTCAGAATGAATTTCAATAGGAATCTGTAGAGAATCCCAGGTTATTTTTATAATAGTTGGTTTTAACCTTTTGCCCCACTAAATCTTTTCCTTGATCCTTGAAGGAGTGCATAGTGTCTGATTTGAATTTTGTACTTCTGTGTTTTGAGCAGTGAAATACCTAGAAGGTTAGGGCTAAGAGGAAGAACAGAGGGGAGCAAGTGGGACTCTGGCTGCTGGAGAGTTCGTGTAGTGCTTTCAGAGAAGGTTGTATGAGTAGTGAGGATACTGGTTTGTTGCACTAGGCTCTGAAGTTCATTGTAATGTAGATATTTCTGTCTAGATCTACAAATCCAAGGGAAGCCCAGACCCCAAACCAATACAGGCTGAGCATTCCTAATCGGAAAGTCTGAAATCTGAAATGCTCCAAAATCTGGAGCTTTCTGAGTGCCAACAAGATGTTCAAAGGAGATGCTCATTGGAACATTTTAGATTTTAGATTTCTGGATTAGGGCTGCTTAACTGGTAAGTATAAAGCAGATATTCCAAAATCTGAAAAAAAGTCCTAAATTTGGAAGACTTTCGGTCCCGAGCATCATTTTGGATAAGGGATATATGCAACCTATATTTTCTCCCCAATTTGTTAATAGACCTGAGTTTGTTACAGTGTAAAGGTGTGTGCATTTGAGTATAAATTCTCAATTTATAAATTCTAATATTCTTATCTCAAGAATTTAAAACTTGAAGGTAAAATGCTTTTGTTGGGTGGGTTGCATTTACATTTTAAATGGCTCTAGAAAACATTGTTAATACATGTACTCATACTACATTAATTTTTATTTTCTTTAGCAAAGAAATTGCCATTCTCTGCAGTTTTTTATTGGGTCTTGGGGACAGCTGCTTCAATACCCAACTGCTTAGTATTTTAGGCTTTCTCTATTCTGAAGACAGTGCACCGGCTTTTGCCATCTTCAAGTTCGTTCAGGTAACCTCTACAGATTGTGTTTAAAGTAGGGTCCTTTTCCTTTGTGTGTTACTTTGTTTTCCTTGGTTACTAGTATTATGGGGTTTTTTGGGTTTTTTTCTATTTTTTGAGACAGTCTCAAGCTGTCGTCCTGGGTGGAATGCCATGGCGTCACAGTTCACAGCAACCTCAAACTCTTGAGTTAGGCGATTCTCTTGCCTCAGCCTCCCAAGTAACTGGGACACAGGTACCCGCCACAATGCCCGGCTGTTTGTTGGGTTTTTTTTGCGGTTGTCGTTGTTTAGCTGTCCCATGCTAGGTTCGAACTCACCAGCCTTGGTTTATGTGACCAGCACCCTACCCACTGAGCTATGGGCACTGCCCCCTAGTATTGTGGGGGTTTTTTTTGTTTGTTTGTTTGTTTGTTTTGAGACAGAGCTTCAAGGTGTTACCCTGGGGAGAGAGTTGTGGTATCACAGTTCATAGCAACCTCCAAATCCTGAGCTCAAGTGATTCTTCTGCCTCCGCCTCCCAAGTAGCTGGGACTACAGGCGCCTGCCACAACGCCTAGCTATTTTTTGGTTGCAGCCGTCATTGTTGTTTGGTGGGCCCAGGCTGGATTCGAACCCACCAGCTCAGGTGTATGTGGCTGGCTCCTTAGCCACTTGAGCCACAGGTGCCGAACCATTATTATTATTATTATTATTTTTTTTTTTTTGAGACAGAACCTTAAGCTATCACCCCAGATAGAGTGCCGTGGCATCACAGGTCACAGCAACCTCTAGCTCCTGGGTTCAAGTGATTCTCCTGCTTCTGCCTCCCAAGTAGCTGGGATTATAGGCACCTGCCACAATTCCTGGCTATTTTTTGGTTGCAGCCATCATTGTTGTTTGGCGGGCCCAGGCTGGATTTGAACCGCCAACTCAGGTGTATCTGACTGGCGCCTTAGCTGCTTGAGCCACAGGCACTGAGCCAGTATTGTGGTTTTTAAGTGAAAGTTGGAGATATCCTTTAAAAGGAATTATGAATAGAATTAGGATGTAATAGCGGGGCACCGTGGCTCACGCCTATAATCCTAGCACCCTGGGAAGCTCAGACAGATAGATTGCTTGAGCTGAGGAGTTTGAGACCAGTCTGAGCAAGAGGATACTCTGTCTCTACTAAAAATAGAAAAAGTTAGCCAGGTATTGTGGCAGGGACCTATAGTCCTGGTTCCTCAAGAGGCTGAAGCAGGAGGATTGCCCAAGAGTTTGAGGTTGCTGTGAATTGTGATGACGCCATGGCACTCTACTCAGGGTGACAGAGTGATCCCTCCCCCACCCTACTTTTGTTAGAGATTTTATGTTCTAGTCTCTAAAGATCAGGAGATTTCCTTTCTTTGTTTTTTTTTTTTTTAAGACAGAGTCTCATTTTGTTGCCCTCAGTAGAGTGCTGTGACATCATAGCTCACAGCATCCTCCAATTCTTGAGCTTAAGCAATTCCCTTGCCTAAGCCTCCCTCCCAGAAAATGAGCATTTTACCTGGCCTGAGATTTCCTTCCTTAGATACCAGAATCCCATTCATTTATAGTACAGACAAGTATATTTCTCACTCTGTACGTTATTTTATCACTCTAGTTTTCCATGAAATGCTATTTTAAATAGCAGAGATTAAAGCTTATTACCTGCTGTTTATGGGAATTGAAGGTGTGTGTTTGTGAGTTAGTGACCAAGGAAGTCGTATCTAGATGCAGAAAGGATGGAAAGTGCAGCTGGTCCCAACGGTCCTCTGGGTTGGAGGGAAGTGGGGCCTGTTGTGGTGTCATTCAGCCCCACCGTGTGCACATTGTGATTTGTTTTGTTTGTTCTTAGTCTATTTGTGCAGCCGTGGCATTTTTCTACAGCAACTACCTTCTGCTTCACTGGCAACTCCTGGTCATGGTGATATTTGGGTTTTTTGGAACTATTTCCTTCTTCACTGTGGAGGGGGAAGCAGCCGCCATCGTTGCCCGGGGCTCGGACTACCGAAGTATCTGATGAGTTGCCAGTGAGGGCCATGCACCTCTTCAGAAAACACGGCTGGCTGCAGAGCTTGGTGGAAGAAACTGTCTTTCATTTTCACAATGTACCAGGTTATGTTCAGTATGGAAAATCAAAGAATTAAGACTGTTAAGTCAGCTAGAGTGGTATCAAGTTTACAGCTGTGAGGTATTTAAAACAAGTGAAATAAGGGAAAGCTCTTTGTCTATATGATTGTTCAAAGATGTTGTTTTATAGTTCATCTATCTCAAGTTCCTTACAATCATGATAGAATGCAGAGATTTTCTTGTCCCTCCTGTTCTCGTTGAAAAATCCTGCCTTGATTCAAAATACCTGGCAATAAGTTATGTAAAGATTTTTTCTGGGGATGGAGTCTGTTTTCCTGTGTAACCGTTGAAGATATGTGCCATTCTCCATGTGTGGGGAGGGGATGACATTAAAATAAATAGCAAGATGCTGAAATGAAATCTTTGAAAAGATTTCTTCCTCTTTAAATATTTTGTTTGATCAGTTTTCTTACCTTGTAGTTCATAGCAAGGAATTGCCAATTAAGTATTATGAAATGAGGTAAAAATTGTCTTCAGTCTTAAAAACAGGAATCTAATATCTGTGAACAAAAACACTTCTGAAAAGACAAACACCTTTACTAGGGGAGAGGACTTTTGCTAGTAACTTTCCTGGAAGATATAATACGATACCCCCCTAAAAAAACAAACAAACTAGGAGTGAGATCTGAGCCATGGTAGCAGGCCATGGTCACGTCATTTATGTGGGAGCAGATGCCAGTCCACTGTTACATGCAAAAATTATATACAAATGATTGGAATCATTTGGGAAGATGTTTAAATGGATGAGTTAGCTTGCCTTCATAAGAACTCACTTAAATCAATCTTTCTTTCTTTCTTTCTTTCTTTCTTTTTTTTAGAGACAGAGTTTTACTCTGTCACCCTCGGTAGAGTACCATGGCATCACAGCTCATAGCAACCTCCAGCTCTTGGGCTTAGCCTCCCAAGGAGGCTTGGCCCTGCCTCAGCCTCCCGAGTAGTCGGGACTACAGGCACCCGCCACAATCCCCAGCTATTTTTTGTTGTAGTTTGGCTGAGGCCAGGTTCGAACCCATGACCCTCGGTGTATGGGGCTGGTGCCCTATTCACTGAGCCACAGGTGTCACCCGAGCTCACTTAAATTTTTAATTGAAATAAAATTTAGGCCCGGGTACAGTGGTTCACGCTTGTAATCCTAGAACTGTGAGAGGTCGAGGTGAGTGGATTGCTTGAGGTCAGGAGTTTGAGACCCTGTCTTTACTAAAAGTAGAAAAATGGAGGCAAGAGGATTACTTGAGTCCAAAAGGTTGAGGTTGCTGTGAGCTATGATGCCCCAAAAATAAAATATTAAAATCATACAATTTACCATTTTAAAATATATACTCAAAAGATTGTATACCATCACCACCATTTAATTCTAAAATACTTTTATCATCCATAGCACTGCCTGCTTGTTAGTAGTCACACTCCCTCTGTGCATGGCAACCCTGAATTTTCTTTCTGTCTCTATAGATTTCCTCTTCTGGACATTTCATATAAACAAGAGAACTCACCTTTAAATGTGATGTTTAACTGTTTTTTTGCAAAGTAAATTGAGCCAACAGAACATACATATGTATACCTTGTTCATTATTTGTTTTAAAACTTTACTAGAGGCTCAGCACCAGCCACATACCTGAGCTGGAGGGTTCAAATCCAGCCTGGGCCCGACAAACAACAATGATGGCTGCAACCGAAAAATAGCTGGGCCTTGTGGCAGGCGCCTGTAGTCACAGCTGCTTGGGAGGCGGAGGCAGGAGAATCGCTTGAGCCCAGGAGTTGGAGGTTGCTGTGAGCTGTGATGCCATGGCACTCTACCCAGGGCGACAGCTTGAGGCTCTGTCTCAAAATAAAAAAAAAAAAAAACTTTACTAGAAATTTTATAGTTGACTTGAAAATCTGAAGAAATAC